>JAHWFO010023234.1:548686-566744 GCA_023313115.1 Rhysida immarginata | reverse complement strand
GGGGGGGGGGGGTTGTTTACATTACAGGGAAGGGGTAATGAGTTTTTAATTGTATTATTATTCATTTTTAAGTTTACTTTTGCTGTTGGGATCCGATTTGTGTAAGATTCGATTATGGAGTACTCAATAAAATAAACTAGATTTTTTCCCAACGTTTATTTGTAAATAACGAGAAGATACTTTATATAAATACATTACATACAAGAGTCCCCTTGCGAAGTCATACAATGAGTCCAGCGTTCTTGCCACTTCAGGAATGTGTCCTGGAAGCCTTTTTGCTGAAACGAGTCGAGCGCCTTCTGCGATTCGCACTGGATCTGCTCAATCGTATCAAAACGCCAACTTTTCAACTGGATCTTCATTTTCGGAAAGAGGGCAAGGTCCGCCAGAGCCGTATTTGGCGAGTAAGGTGGGTGCGTAAGCGAAATCATGGTGTTTTTCGCAAGAAACCCACGTCCGAGGAGAGCTCGGTGTGAAAGTGGAGCATCCAGTTTTTTTTCCACGCAACAGATCTAATCGCTTTTACAAATTGTTCGTTGCTCGAATTTAATGTCCATAATAAAGTTGCGGACTATCTCTCACACGTGGTCACAATAGCAGTATTCTCTGTCCCCAGTGCACATGAAACAAAACTCTTTGAAAAGCTCATTTATAAATTTTAGTTTAGTTTAGGTATTTGTGGACTTGTGATCGCACCTCGTATTATATACCACCTCTCGCTTTGCCCAAATAGATTATTCTGACTGCGAAAGTGTTCTGAAATTGATTTGATCAATCTGTCACATGATTTGTGTTCAAAATAAAAATCGGATGACCATCTGTTTGGTTCGACAGAATCGTGAAAGCCCAAGAATCGTATGGAAGGCCATGGCCCGAAAAATAGGGATATTTATGACAACTGTCTAGCAATTCCAGAAGTTCCATAAAGTCTACGTACATGGTTTCGATGGCCGCACGATGTCATGCATACCGTTCCTGACCGATTGTGATAAAATGTACACTATTGCATAATGTCCTCCCAATGCAAAGGTCAGAGCTGATAGGCGTGAAAATATTCTCAACGGTTTCTTGGTGACGGGAGAACACGTCTTGCAAGGATGCATCTAGTAGCAGAAAACGCCAAAATAAACGCGAATTCTTATCAGTGCTATAATACACCCTATGGAATTCCAGCTCTTCATTCACCTGTCGAAACAGAATTCTACTTCCCGCCCTACAAGCATCTTTAGATTCTTTTCTATAGCGACAAAGCGTGCCATGCAACACAGTCCCTATATACTGAAACGGGAACTTTTTACTTTTTCCGGTGCATATTTGCCCCACATAAAGAAGTAATCCGGGCTGAGCAACTTGTTTGCTATGTCTAAAGCGAAACTGAGCGCTTTCTCAGCCTCGTCTTGCGAAAGAGCAGGTAAATGCAATTCAGAACGCAGGTCCTTCAGTTCAAATACAACGTCATCGACTTCGTACATAAAACTCGTGTCATATCGCACTTCATTCGCCAATGTCTCGAGTTCATCCAGAGGTTCTTCCTTCGACTTGATCACTTCATCCCTCACTACAGTTGAGAATCAAAAATATCAGCTCATGGCAAACAGATTGATGATTTTGTAAACAAATCAAGAGAAGTACGCGTTTACCTTTGGGTGGAAGAGAACAGACACCCTTGTAGGCTCCCTTGCATTTGTTCTGCGGAATTGGCTCAGGTTTTGCATTTTTAATCCATCGCAAGAGGACGCACTTTGCCTCTTTGCCATATTTCCTGTGAAGAGGCAATAAAATTTTCATGGTGTCCCTGAAATGCCTGTACAAACTCTGAGAGGTGGTTCTTGGCAGGCCAAGGAATAAAAGATGTTCAATGAACATACGTCCAAAAATGCATTATTTCGCTGATAAGTGGCTTTGAAGTTTCACAACGTCACTAACTTAACGGTGGAAAATAAACGAGAACACTGGTAACCGCACCGAAGTCTGACGTCACAGCATCACTAACCGCTCCTGACAGTTGCCGATTGGCCATCTGACTAAGGTATTTAATTTTCATATTTGCCCTGCCAGGAAGCACTCCGAAAGTCTGTAAAGACAATTTAGAGTATATTTTGTTTAAACTCACCCCTTAAACCAGAAGGCCTCTCCCACTTCATTTACCCAAGGATCCATTGTCCTGAGCACGTGACCCCTCGTGAAACGGTGCGAAGCGGCCGAATCGGGAGCTACATCTCCGCCAAGATACTCGCAAACCTGAAGGAGTTCGTTCCACGAGTAACTCTGGGGGACGACAAAGTAGCAGCGGGAGCCGTCAGAAGGACTGCTCCCCAGGTGAGATCGGTAGAACGGACAATGCAGATGCCGTCCTGGAAGAGGATAAATAACCAATGAAAAGTTTCGAGACAATCCCAATATACCAAAAACGAAATAGGCTAAACGGCGTCTTACGTTTATAACAGCCCAGTCTCAATTCGACTTGTGAGGAGCAGTTCCCAATCAATTTACCAACACTGGCAGCAGGAAAGCCTTGCAACCTAAAATAAAAAACTGAAGACTGAACAAAAGAACGTCCATCACCAGAAATCAAGATGAAGCCCAAATATCGTACCTGGAGGCGACGAGTCGATATAGCGGCAAACCTGGACACGTTTCACGTCGAAAGGCAGCAGACTCCACCACCAACACATTTGAAGAAGATGCATCACCATCGCACTCGAAAGTATGTGGGGGAATGAAAGAGACCACTTAACAACCAACAAAATTTCATTAAATTAAAATTTACATTCAAAAACCAACCAAAATCCAGCTTTAAGAGCTCGTAAGTCCATTACCTTCCTCTACCAAGCCATCAGCTTCCTTGTCGTTGCACGTGATACCTGTATAAGGCGACTCACATAAGCACATGCGCGGCTCCAGTAGAGGCATTTCGCATAAGAAATGTTGTTTCTGCGTGCAACTTTCTTTAGCCAAAGACCCTCCAGAAGAGAGATTGACAAGAGGACATTTCTCCATCTCGGGTGTCATGCAGTCGATGCGTTTTGTGGGCAGATCGCTACCCCAGTAGCTATCTTTAAAAACAAAAAATCAATTCCGTGATTAACACTTAATAATGCTAATAATGTTAATAAATAAGGAACAAACCTATATTGAGAATTTCACGGACGTTGGAGAAAGAGTCGGTGGCTAGCTGAGATAGCGGATGGAGGCGAAAACAGGCCGCAAGCGCTTCGCACCATGTATACTGAATTGGATCCCAATTCGTTGAAGAGGCGAAGCACAAGTGTTCGATTAAAGTGAAATTGGCTGGGCAGGCAGGAGCATTATTCGTCGATAGCGACATAACGGGATAGCCATCTGCATTAATTTAGAATTTTTTTTTTTAGAAATCAAAGCTCAATATTAGTAGATATTAATGAAACCCAAGTTTAAATCCACCAAAATTCTCATGTATCATAGATTCTGCAACCAAAATGTCAACCGATTCCTCTTGTAATTGTCATTTTAATAAATTTTTAAAGAAAATGAGCGACTTTTGTAACTCCCTGCAAAATAAACAAGAAAAGTATTTCTTCTTACGCGTTTTGTTTTCCAGTTTTCCAGAATCCAATAAACAAACAAGTTAAGAGGAAAAAGGTTTTATCAAACCAAGCTTTTATAATGTTTTATTTAGTGGCAACAATACAGCTTAATTTTGCAACAATAAACAATAGACACATTTACTCTCGCCATAACGAAATGTCCAATTGTTACAACAATCAATTCGTAGTAATGAGTTAGTACCATTAGAACACGAACCAATGAACCGATTTGAAAATTTTTTTCTTTATCATAAATTGTCATCGATTCTGCATAAGTGTGTCAAATTGCAGCTCCCTAGCTTGTCGGAAAGTTGGTTTAATATTGATTACAAGATTTGACCTAAACAACTAACACAGCAAAGTTAATAAAAGCTATTAATTATTGTACAGGGTGAGTCAAAAGTCGCAGTACACCCCCGTTTTTTCGAAAACCTTGCAGGAAATGGGAAATCTGAATATTCCAGTAAGGTATGGGTGAGGTGGTCTATCTTTTACGGTATGTACCGAACATTGCCGCCATCTTGAATCTAAGTCAAGTTTTTTAAAATGGAAAGGGGGTCGTGTGATATATCAAATAACATGAGCATTTTATGACAATTTCATTCCTGTAAACAGATTTGAAGTAGCAGCTATGGTTCAAAAGTTACAACCCATTTTGTTTGGAATTACAGGCTGGACTGTTCTCCATAAGGGACAGTTATTTAATGTGTTCAACATGGTGTCCCTCTTGGTCAAGGCACATTTGAAGGCGCTGAATCCAATGTTTTTGCTGGATTTACCGCAGAAATGCTGGCACACGCTTATTCAATGCTTTGCTGGAGATAGTGTCTGTTTCTGACTTTCTCTGCATATACGAGTTGCTCTAGGGCCCACGTGCAAAAATGCATACGTCTGTCTGGGTCATCCTCTGCTAGGTGCTGAAGTATCTGATTCTTGAATGGATGCCATTGATGAGCAAGAAGGATTCGTACGAACGATGATTGGCTGATTCCACATTCTGCTGACAAACGTCGTGTGCTGCGTTGTGAGCTCTTGACCAAGGACGCCAAAACCATTGTTGAGGTTGTCTCGTCAGTAGATTGTCTCGTCACCAATCCGTGCCCTGCCAACCACAGTCCCAGTTTCTCGGAATTTCTTAATTAAGCGCCTGAAGTGTGGTGTGAAATTGGAGGTCTTTCTGGGTGCCAGTTGTTAAAATCTGTAGCTATGACATGGAAACTTCGTTCTCCAGACATCAAAATGACTCAATTTTCTCCTCCGTGGTCAAAGCCATCTTCAGTTACCGGCTACAAAATGAAACAAAATGTGTTGTTACTTTTGAACCATAACTGCTACTTCAAATCTGTTTACAGGAATGAGATTGTCAGAAAATGTTCATGTTATTTGATATATCACACGACCCCCTATCCTTTTAAAAAACTTGACTTAGATTCAAGATGGCCGATTTCAAGATGGCGGCTATGTTCGGTACATACCATAAAAGATAGACCACCCATACTTCACTGGAATATTCAGATTTCCCAATTCCTGCAAGGTTTTCGAAAAAACAGGGTGTACTGCAACTTTTGACTCACTCTGTAGAATGTTTCGCAGATATCAATATTTATTTTCAATAAACACAATTTTTCAACTGAACCATTATGTAATAATGTAAAGTTCACGTCCATTAATTTCTATAATAACCTTTTATCCCCTGCATTTTGAAAGCTCTACGTACCATATGCTTTAATTCCGTTACTGAAAAAAGCTTTAAGTTAACTTTTTAAATGTTCAACTTTTCTTTTCACATAATGGCACGCACATATCTTCCATGTAACAAATTCCACCATTTTGGCAAAATCCGTCGGCATTGAGGCAGACGCTGCTGACAACATCCTCCGTGACATCAGATGAACCATTGTCAAGAAGGAACACTTTTGATTCTAAGAGAAATAGAGAAGACAGATCACAAGAGATATATCAAAAAATAACTATACATTCTTTTTTGACAGTATTAAAGAACTTCAGCCAAGCTAATAAGTAAACAAAATTTATTTTATAAATCTGCCAATATGAATTTAGAGTCGTTTTGACCCAACTATATAAAAAAATAGAAAAGTGAATAGTGCATTATAAACAACGGACCAGGAGGCAAAAAATCTTGAACAACCCGCGCAGTTTTGTTTTTATTACATTACGAGTAATTTAGCAAAGCCGTCTTTATCTTAATTTAATCTAGCAAAGTCGTCATATCCCAGTGCGGAATGATTATTTATTTATTTATTTATTTATTTATTTATTGATCAGCACCCCGGACCGTGGGGTAAAAGGGAAGGAAAACTGGGGAACTAAACTAAAACACATGTCAGAGACAAGAGTCCTAAAGCAAGCTACAGAATAACCGGGCTCTCAGAAGGCCAACAGGCCCGAAAAAGAAACTGTGTAGAAAAGACTAAAACTAAGATTGATTACTAATATAAAATTGGCTTATGCATGTGGTAAGGCATGAAGTAGAAGTACAGAGGTAAACGACAGATCGAATATCCAACGGCAGAGCATTCCACAGGGAATACGGAAAACTCCTAGATTTTGAGGCTGACACGATAAACGGAATCTCAAACGAGTTTGTCGAACATGAATAGAAGACTTAAACCAGTGCCTAATGAATACAGCAGGATGTTTATCATTCCGAAGAGCCTCGGCCACTTCGATGGTTAACGCCACTTTCATCATTGTCTTGACAGTAGTTAAATTAAAATTCGAACAAGTCAACGTCACTGAATCCAGTCTACCCAAATTGAAGGCTGCCCGAATAAGCTTGTTATAAGCAACAGTCAGTTTTTGAGATTTACTGAGGAAGTAGACGACCACCAGAACAGAGCTCCATAAGTAAGCTGGGGCACTATCACTACCGAGATAAACTGATGCATCTGACTAATTGTCAAAATAGATCTAAGTCTTTTGACCAAATACGACTTAACGATTAAGAGAAGTTATTAACTGGTCGATGTAAACATTGAATTTCAGACTAGTGTCAAAGGTAATATCCAGTATCTTAATAGGTAAAATTAAAATTATTTACAAATTTTTTAATCAATTTTTCGTCTATTTCCCGTTGTTCAAATTTGGCACACTGGTTCATTTCCAGTGAAAATTTAATCCACTATAAAAATTTTCAAAATTCAAATTCTTATAAAAGAGCTAATACTTCATTTTCCACCCCTGTACAATACGCGTTTGTGGAAATTGAGGGACACCACCACGTGGGGACATATTAGGCCTAGGGTTTTAAATGGGAAGGGGGTCATGGTGCACGTGATTTCGAGCTAGAATTTCCCAAGGAAAACAATGGTGCACCCCGTTTGTAAAACCTTAATTCGTTCAACAGTTACAGGCATTCCAAATGGTGATTCTCACTGTTGTTTACCCTATATTGCAGATGCTAAAGCATGTCACTAACCAAAAAGGAGAGGACATAATTGATAAGGGCATGGGGAGGAGTGCAAGGGCCGTAGCAGCGAAATTCAATGAACGGCACCCTGATCGACACCTTGTGTTCCATGTTAGTGTTGCCCGGCTCGTCAAGAAGTTCATTGGTACCGAACTGCACACGCGCGTAGCATTGGAAGGGGCTCATGTGGAGCACCATATGTAACAATGAGAATCGCCATTTAAACGTTTTTTTATAGCAACCTTCATTTACAAAGCTCTTAACAATAACATCACCACCTCCCCCCCTTTATAACATCCGCCACAAAATCCCCTTACCGCTAATTAAACGAAACTACCAACTCAAAAGTATAGCTATTGCGGGCAATAGGCTTTGGTCTTCCTTACCCCTCTGACCTCCGCTCCTCTTCAAATGTCTTCACCTTCAAATCCCGAATAACAAAAATTCCTCTACCCTAACCCTCCCCACTAACTCCTCCTTTTCTTCAATCACCTCAAGAATATCAATCTGTTAAATTATGTTACTTAACAACCCATCCAGGGACCTACACTGACCAGCTCAGCGATACTGGCCCTGGATGGCCATCTTGTAACCTCTCATGAGATTAAATAAGTAAAATAAATAAATAAATAAATAAATAAAAGTATTTTATTCCATTTTTAGAATATATTTTCGAATTAATTTTATTCCTCATTATTGTTTTAAATTAATTAATGAAATTTTATTGTTTAAATTCTAATTGGTTCAAAAAGGTTAAATTTATATTGGCAGGGTTATGAAATAAAATTTTACATTTATATAATAAAGAAAATTTCTAGTTAGTTTATTAAAAAATATTTATTAAAGAGTAAATGAAGGATGGTCTTATGAGGATTTTTCCATACCATACATTTTTTGTTTAATTTTTTAACTGTCCAAAATTATTCCATTACTTCAACATATATTTTGAATTAAAATCAATATTCAATAAAAAAAAAAATTTTAACTCTTAATTTAAAGAACATTTTTATTTATAAACCTAACTTATCAATTCCCTTTAACCCATCTAATTTCAAACTTCAACGCAAGCATAAGGAAAGATAGACACAGGAAGAACTAAATTAAGATTAAAAAAAAACAACAAAGATATACGAAGATAATTAAAGATAAGCTTAATTTTAAAAAAAAATTCAGTTATATAATTATTATCAAAGTCTAATATGGCTCCAAAGAAATGAATTCTGAAAAATCCAATAAATAAATAAATAAATAAATAAATAAATAAATGGATTATAAGCGCATGACGGATGCACAGATTCATTTTTTGCCGGTAATTTTTCTGCTTAAATATAAATTTAGCATATTAAGTAAGAAACTCACAAAAGAATCAAAAGTCGACATGAGATTGATAATGAACTGATTAGAAAGGGTTACAATGACTCATTAGCTCGTTGCTTATAAATATCCCGTAGCAATAAATGAACTTAAGCCTGAAAAGCTAATTGAAAGCGATTCTTATACTTCTCACCTACAATCGACATCCAGAAAAGTAAGCTTATCAAGCCATTTGGTCGCATGGTTCCTCCTCGAAAAAAACAAACAAACACGACTTCAATTCAACTGACGAATTCAACGGCTCAGTCGGAATAAGTTATATCACATTTTCAGTGAATTTTCACAATACCGAGTGGCACCTTCTCCCGTAACCAATCAATCAAACTAATAAATCACAAGTGAAATCAACACACAATCGAAAAAAGTCATTCGATAAGAGCCGATATTAAGACCACCACCCCGTGACGAATAAGCAACCGCCCTAAATGTAAAGTTCGAGTCTTTATCTAATCTTAGTTAAAATAATTACAATGTTTTTATGGTCATTTCTCATATTTTTCATTTCTATTTTGTAGGAGCTGCATGATCTTTCCAGTCAACCACACAGTTTTCTTTACTTTTCTTAAAAAGTCATATGGGGCCCCGAAACCGAGAGTAGAAACAAAATCCAATTCGATAGCAAGAAAACGAATGACATCGAAGTGTACAACACAAACTTCGGGAAGTAGCTCAGAAACATAAGGAAATGGGCAACTATTAGGTCACTAAAATACGAGGGCATATTGAAAAGTAATGCCTCCGTGGCTGTAACTTTTTTTATTTTTTAACCGATTTTCAAAATTCTTTTTGTATCTGATACTTCCATTTGTCCTCTATGTAAAGCACTATTCACTTTTCGACATAGTCCCCATCCCTTTCCACGCATTGCGCCAACGCGTGACTAGTCGGGTGAACCCGTCGGAGAGGAATTCGGGCTTGCTCCCCGAGGATTTTCTCCCTTTTACGTTCGGAAGTGGTGTAGAAGAGCACTTTCGCAATGTCTGTGAAAAGTATCGTTATTCGAACATATTTTTTATAACGAATTTAAACTCGGTATAGACACTTCTGAGGCATATGCCGTAAATCAGTGTTCTTAAACTTATTTGGTCTCGCGACCCCCTTTCACACATAAAATTCCAAAGGACCCCCGACTATATTAAAATGTCGCATTACTTAGTAAATTTGTAAACTAATTTAAATAAATGGTCACGTCAAAATTTCCTGCGACCCCCTAAGAATTTTTCACGACCCACACTCGAAGCAATTCACCAAGAACGTGTTAAGAGCCTATCTTGCTTCCTTAAAAAAGCCGGCCTTAACATACACTGAACGACCAATTTAATAGAGACACGTAATCGGTGCAGATTGGACGGTAATGTGGGAAGGCGTCGGATGGTTCTCTCCACTTCATCCCATAAATGCTGACCGAGCTGGCCACTGAAGCAGGTGGAAGTCCGCGTCATGTCCCTCGAACCAGTCTAAGACCATTTGAACACAGTGACAGGGAGCATTGTCCTGCTGAAAATGTCCGTCATCACCAGGGAACACGGTGCACTTGTTCGGCAACAAGGTTCAGGTAGTGTGTCGCATTCAGGGATATGTTTACGGATATCAGAGGACCCAGTGTGTCCCAGAAGGCACCCCAGACCAGCGCTCCTCCTCCACCCGCCTGTACGGTTGTCTGCTGACAGGATGGGTCCATGGTCTCGTGCTGTCTGCACCAGATGCGCACTCTGCCGTCCGCACGATGATGTAGGAACCGCGATTCGTCGGAACAGGCGACCTTCTTCCAGTCATCCAGTGTCCAGTGGCGATGCCTATGTGCCCACAGCAGGCGCGCTCTCCTATTTTGCGGTGACAGCGACGGTACCCGTACTGGCCGCCTGTTGTTAAGCAAAGCTCGGTGCAAGGTGTGCCGCATCGTGTGCTCCGAAATGGGTTGGGATGCTCCCTCATTGAACTGCGCTGCAATTTGTTGGGCTGTTCCCGCCCTGTTGCTGTGGATGATTCGTGCCAGTCGCCGTTGGCCCTGTTTCGTCCGGAGTTGTGTTTGTTGGAGGTTATTTTTTGGCATAACTGCCATTCACGGAATATCTTTGACACTGTTGCACGGGAAAACCCCAGGAGGTGGGCGGTTTGCGAAATGCAACTGTGCCCGTCGAGCTCCAACGATCATGCCTCGTTCAAAGTTTCTCAAATCCTTGGATTTACCCATATGCGGTCCACTTCTGCTGCTGAGTGCAACTTGTGATCCAATGCATCCCTTTTATACATCGCTTCGACCTGTTCTATTGTTTTGATGTCACTGGGAGGCCGATTCATTTTCCGTAAGAGATGCCTCTAATAAATTGGTCGTTCAATGTATATATTTGCGGATAGGTGCATTATTCTCCAGAAGGAATAAGTGACATAGGGACTTTCTATGACACTGACCTTCTATAAGAATTAGAATATTACACTCGGTAAGTTTTATGTCAGGTTTCCTTACGTCTCAAGCCACCACTACTGGTGAACAGGAAAATGCTGCGTCTCTCGTAGGACAGTGTGAGACCACACAACAATGACAAAGTGAACCAAAATGCGATGCCGCTTCGGAATATACACGAGTTTGTATCACTTTGGGAAAAATTTCGAATGTAATTGTGACTATTTCGACGAGGAAAGTCCTTTTTACCATATTTCTACTGTGTCTTAGTGTTTCATTTGCAAAAGTACCCAATCTGGTTAAAATTACAAAAATAATGACCAACGAGGTCATACAACAGTGGAAAGAAAGATATTTTACTAATCCCATCTAATTATCGACCTGCATGGAATACAAATTACTATTAAACAGTTGAATGACAACTTCAAGATTGCCTAAGTGAGAGGAAGAATTTTACCGAATTGGAGTTATGCTATGACCGAATATATGGTCGGCGAAGCCGGAATTGCCAAAGAAAAATGCCCGTATATTCTTTTTAATACAAAACCGGCTGCTTTACAAACTATATACGTACATCCCAGACTATACTTCTATTGGAATTACATCTTTTGCTTCTGCTATCATGAGATACATTTAGATTTCGTTTAACACGCAGGACGAGGAAGCGGTGTCATGGTATGGAGCTCATTTTCATGGTTTGGAATAAGTGAACTTGTTCAACTATGATTTCTGCAACTTATCTTGACATTTTGGAAAATTCTGCACTGTTAACATTGCGACAATGGTTATGTGAGAATCATCCGCCGTTTTCCTTCGCCTTCATCTTCCTTTTTCTCGGTTTTCCTGATCAATGGAAGAAGCCTTTTGGTTTCCTGCGCAGTTCCTTTTGAATCACTTCAACGGCTTGTCACCCAAAGAAAAATTCTGTCCAGCTCTTGTTTTCAACAAACCAAGGATAAATCCAATAGCTCAAAATCTTTAATCTTTTACTCAGCCGTTCCTATGGCTTAAATGTTTCACCGACTTACAATATTGGTGCTGCATTTCGCGAATACTCTCTGCAGGTTTTGACAGTTTGAGATGCAGTGAAGAAAATTGATCATTTCTTTCATTGTGTAGTCTGACTAAGGAACAGTCATGCTGAATTGAGATGGGCACACTATCAGACAGAGCTAAGCAATAAACACGCAGAAACGCCTTGAGGTTAAGCTTAATAATTCTCTTTCAGTTTTTGACTTACCTTCATATATTATCGCTGGGGCGTCACAGTTTAAACATCGAGGATTTGCATAGAAGAAGACTTCCTTTCCTTTTTCTCATTTCTTTGGGGAATTCAAGGTGACTACTATAGGATTTTTACTGAATGGTTTTAGCGTTAAGACCTGAAGTCTTCAATTTCTTTCTTTATAGAGAAGGCTGCAATACTGTCAAGTTGTAATCACCGTCTTTCTTTGAACAGCAATAAATTTACGCACTCTTCGCAACCTGTTACTGAAATTCCGCATAGCACGTTGGAACATATCTTCTAGAATTACCGCTATTTCCCAACGAATGTACTGCGCGGTTTGTTCAAGAAAAGCTTTTCTTTGAGGTTCGCATAAAAAACGACTCCATCCAAATGAGAACCATTCTTGCGTATCTCAACACCTTTCCGTCGACTGTTAACACCTTTTGCCCTTCCTTCTGCAACCGATGAAGTCGGTGACCCAATTTAACGCTTCTTCATTCCGATGACAGATACCGGCCCAATGAATCGGCATCGACCGGAACAAGTGGTAGTCCCAAAGAGCAATGTTAGGGACCAAAATTTGCGTTAAGCAATATGCGCAGTGGAAACTAGCCCAGCAGAAGTACCACCGTAAGAATATGGGAAATAACAATTATTTATATAGCTCTTAAAGAAAATAAACGTAATTGGAAACATTTACCAACCCTTAGGCTGGGGTGAATATATGAAATAAAGACAATTCACTACTCGCTTAGAGAAAGCAAAAACTATTCTCATACATCAGCTAGCACTTATGGACTAGTAACTTATCCACTATACACGTCCACCGACACGTGCTTACAAAATTACGGATCTTCAAGGTCCGCTGATCTAGCCAGCAAATAATAGTCTATAAAAGATCCTCTGCGTTGCTTCTGCCTCTCAATATGCAATTAGATAGATTAAGAAGAACGAGAGAAATCCACAATCTCCTCTTACTTGGCTTTATCGCAGAGGATCTTTTATAATAATAACAATGTAGCACAATTATCAGGGCCGAAATATTCGAGAAATAACGGTTCCTGGGGATGCTAATAATGATTTCCCGTCCAAGCAGAAACTGCTATCCAAGTCGCACACGGACTCCGCTTTTCCCCACTCGGCTCCAAACTTCAAATATAAAGAGAATTGTACGCTCGTGGATTAGTAACATTCAAATCAGCCATGTCCGTTGTACGGGAATACCTGCAAATATAAAGAGCGGCATTGTACGCTCGCGTCCGTTCGCTGGCTCCCGTTGATTTCATCTTTGCTTTCCGCCAAAAAACTCGCTGAGCCACTTTCGTCCCTTATTTCCTGGCTTGTCTTCGCCCTCGTTCGCCGCCCCTCGTTTACCAACTGATTTTCCTTTTCTCTATCTCACTTGGCGACGAGCCCGGTACCCTCCTGACGTCACTAAATTCCGTTTTGCTACGTCAGATTGTGACTTTACATAGAAGGTCATAGAATTCTTAAAGAGACTAATTTTTTGTCCGGTGTGCTTAATAATAACATCATGAAATTAATCTCTCAGAGGAGAGTACAGGAAACTAGTGAAAGCCCTGAGATCATCTACAGGGTGTCTGAAAAGTCCTGCGACATAGATGAAATTCTAATGTTTCTATTTCGTATAAGACACAGGCTGGATGAAACTTTGCCTAGCTAACTAGTCGCAGATCTGTTGTATGCTCCACGGTCGCATACTTGAATCCAATGATTTTCATTGTGGGAATATCTGAAGTCACGGATGTTAAACAACCTGAAATTTCGCCTACAGCAAAGAACCATTGAACAAATACTGTGATTTGCTTATAGTGCAGGATTTTCGGATACTCTGTACATTTTTCTCCTTTTATGCGCACTTTTTAACCCCATTTTAATCAAAAATGTAATGTTCTCGAACATTTAAAAAGAGCTCTTACTTCATTCGTTTCTCGTCATTTCCGATTGAATGACATATCATATGCCCTTTAAAAACGTTAATAATTCTAAAGACCATATGACTGCTACTCCCACAACTCCGACCCCACGTCACAATATGGCCCAAACTTCATAGTAATTTAGATCTTGCTAGAGGAATCTGCATATCGAATTTTCCACCTGCATACCAGATTGAACAGGTGGTCCCATCTAACTCCTACCCCCGTAACTCCAAATCCAGTGGGTCAATCGAAACCAAATTAAATAGTACTCTATGACATTCCGACGGTAAGCTTCATTAAGAATTTCGGCCTTCTATTTCAAAGAATGTAAAAATATATGAAGGAGACGGCAGACATATCGCGCTACTTCTAAAAGAAAAATCCATTGTATAAAGACTATTCAGAAATCGCACGAATCTGATTCATGAAGGATACACACGGCTATAAAGGCAAAACGGTGGTCTAACACATACCAAGTAGGGTGGCGTAGCGAGGGTAAATGGCGCACAGTGGATCATATTTTGTCTATGCGCCCCCCCTCCTCACTCCAGCAAGGGTATCAGGACTGGCGCCCCCCCCCCCTGCTCCCTCCCAGCTACGTCATGCCTGAATAGGTCGCTTTATTTCCCATGAGTCCATTTTTTTGTCCAACCCCGAAAAATTCTCTTGTGTGAACAACCATCCTTTTTGAGAGGAAATGAAAATTTTGCTCATCTGTAACGAAAAGTATGCTACCACAGCATAGGAACAAGAGTTTGAACAAGAATAATTCTGACTGAGGCATTTTTTGTTCTTTATTCACTTATAAATACACCGAGCTTTCGGTTAATAAAGTTAACAGTTCCCTTCACAAAATGATTCAACAGATTTTTTCAATGCTCTCTTCTCGTAAAGTTCCATCTTTCTGATTAATCGTTATAAATATTTTCTTAAAAAAATCCTTAAAATATTTTTTTTTTATTTTCTAAAAACAAGGGAAATATTTTCTAAACGAGCACAATATTTTCTTTAATATTTATCATTATAATTTCAAGATGCTGCGTTGTAAAGCTTGCTCTTCTTTTGGCAAGAATCCAGTAAAGAAACGAAAAGCTCCTATCAACAGATATAAGAAACGCCAATAGAGCATGTTTGAAGTTTGCAACGGTATGTGGATCTGAATATGAAATGTTGTTTCCATTTCCAGTTTTCAAAAATATTTGCAATGTTGAAGTATCTTTTGGCTATAGATGCTGAGGATTCCGCAGGATGACCCATGATTTATTGCATTTCACGTTATTGTACCAGACCCATTTTTCGTCGCCGATTACAATCTTGTAAAGAAAAGACTTCTCGTGTATATTGTTTATAATTAATAAATAAATTATTGTTTGCTCTGAAAACAAAAACAGTTTACAAAAACGTTACTCAAGATCGCGTGTTTTCTTTCAAGATCTCCTGGTGTCTGAAATATGTATTTCCGATCATTAAGTTCCATATCTCAAAATATACATAGTTCACACTTCTCTACCATCTGTAGAATTTTGACCCTAACGGTTTGGTATACTCTGCATATTTTTGAGTTTGTTTTCATATATAATTTTTAAAAAATCTTTATCATACGTTTTTTTTTTAAATCCGAAAGGCTCATTAGAAATTAACTTCAGCCAGAGATAGTAAATAAATTTTGCGCAGAATTTTTATAGGTCTACTTAGCTTAAAACAAATTTTCATTATATAACATTCTCATGGTTCCAACATTTTATTTACACTTTTAATAATTATAGAAACATAAATATTTAATGAGATTTATAGAGGCCTTAGAATACAGTATAGTTGACGAATATGGTACATATGAAAGAAATTACAACAATATGGTACAAAGATCACATGATTGGAATTAGTTGACAAGTTACGACTGGTTGCTGGGGTCAGCAATTCCAGAAAAGAGAAGTAGTTAGCAATTGGCTGATTGGATGGGCTAGTATCATAGGTCGAGAAATTAACAATTTTACAATCAGCTAGTTAGATGAAGCCACGTATCTGGTCCAGAATTGGATAAAAGTCAAAATATAGTTGCGAATTCAAAATAAGGCTTTTAGAATTTGGGTCAGAGATACTTTATAAATATCGATTGATTTTTGGAATCAATAAATCGCGTGAAGAAAGACAATACAAAGAACGATTCAATACTTAACATTATTATTTACTTTATTCAAATAAAACATAATAAAGGAATATAAGCATATTTGAATGAATGAATGAATGAATAAACTGAGTCATTTGACCCATTCAATGTTAGTCTAAAATGAGAATTATTGCTAAGATATCTCCTTTCCAGCCCCTCGCTGGCGGTATAGTTTAACGAACACAGTCTTGAAAACTTTGTTATATATCGAACTTTTCACAGTTGTCTAATCGAGAGTTTATTGAGCCACGTTTAGTAACTTCATTTCTGCCTCTTGGTTGCGTTGGTTCTTCTTGTCCCCCTTGAATAAATCAGATTGATCATCAGGTTTGTATACTTATCGTTTAATCATTACCAAAAACACACTACTCCACATAATTGCCCTACCAAAAGGAGTTAAAACGTTGTATGCCAATCTACCATGAATACACGGACTGTTGCGTTTAAAAAAAAAAGCCAGTTTTTATCATTTAATGTCTTGATACTGATAACCTAGGCTAAATGGCATGATAAAATGCAAATATACACAGTTAAAAAATTTCAAATTAAGAAACACCAATGGTGATGTTTCCATTGAAGAATAAAATATTTTAAACGTTGTAGTTACCAATCTCAATGCCCAGAGAGTTGTGCATGCACCTGAATCCAAACGAATACTGTACACTGGCAATAAGTGAGACTTGGATGAATCCCGGTGAACCGGCACATAAAGAAAGATATAACTCCCATAAACTTACCTAACGACCCATTACCATTTTAAAGATGCTCGCCTCGATTCACAATCCAGTCAGTCCATACGCCTCTCCTGAAAGCAACCAGATATGATTTGAGCTAAACTGCCATTACAGATATGGATCTTCCTCCAAGAACCACCGCCATGAGGTTGAATTCTATAAGGTCATGGTATTGCACAGATTTTAAGGGAGTGTCGATAACGACTAATGAATCCGATGGAATCAGAGGATTCCTGTATAGCCGTGAATATGATGTTCTGTAAACAAGTCAGCATGTTGCACTATCTATGGAGGAGCCTCCAAATATTGTTGCAATAATTTCAACTCCTTTGCTAGTGGGGCAATTATTTGAGAAAATGTAAACCCGATCATGCACACACAACGTATGGCAAAAAGATAACGTTTAAGCATTTGGAAGCGCCAAGCAGAAAAGAATTCAGCTATGTACAAAGGGTAAGGAGATGATTACACACTGCTTTGAAAGAAGAAAAAAAGAGTAGAAGAGCAAAAGAAGCGTGGCTAGATAAGTCCATTTTTAAAACAAAAGACTTTCAAGTGAAGCATGTGGTACCATATATCTCTTCTATAAATATAAAGAAGGATGTTTGTGGGTGGGTTTGTTTGTTTCTTATACAAATCTACAGTTTTATTCCAATCTTGATGAAATTTTGCATACTTGACCTTCAAAGCATGAGGAAGGTCACTGTCTTCCTCAGATTTCGGAAAAAGAATAATAATCGATAAAAAATCGATATTCATGGTTAGGGCAGGGCATATTAATGAGAAATATCTTATGACCAACAATGAAAGGCAAAGTTTGTGCAAGGATCAGGCTTTTCTTAGAAAAGAGAGTTCTTAGTACTTAAGAATTTCTTGAAAATCTTTAAAAATGATCAGTAACAGGAGGTAATGGAGAGTAAGCAGACTATTGAGAAAGAGTGGAAAGACGACAGAGTAGGCACTCCTTTAGCTCCGTGCTGTATTGAGCAAATGGGAAGCAAGTAAATAGAAGAATCGGCGACCGCTGGACTACACAAAGTGATGAATGGCCAAGTTTTGCTTCAAGACATCGAGAAAAGAAAGAGAATGGCAACAACATCAACAAGTGTACATTTAAAGTAAGATTACGTGAGTAAGAATTTATTTAGACTAGCAGTGGCATCCTTGAAGAGGTCAATCCTTAAGGTATTTCAAAATTTATTTCAAAAAAAAAAA
>JAHWFO010023234.1:391519-548286 GCA_023313115.1 Rhysida immarginata | reverse complement strand
CGGTCATTCATGACAAAATTGAATAAGAAAATGAAAACGCCCTGTAATAAATATAAAAGTTGTTAATTTTTATAAATAGGGTACCTCAAACTTTAGAATGGTAGTGGACTGTAATTAGAGTATTTTGAGACAGGGAACCCTTGATCGAAAATGCAATCTAAAACTCTATAGTGAAATGTTTCTACTCACCTGCAGGCTGTTGAGAATGGTAAAAATGTAGGCAAAGGCTATCATTTGTCGGTTGATGTAGAGGAAGCCGAAGAGCCAAGTGATACCAAGAAGAGGACAAAGGGTAAAAAGACCAAGAATTGACCGTCTAATGGGAAAGAACCACAATTTAAAATTCCTCATATGAAGAACTGCTCAAAAATTTATATAAAAATATTTCAATGCTATTCACTTGGTACGTTCGTTGATTTTCTTTTGACTCTGCTGTACATTGCGGGCCTTATGTAAAGCCATTGCCAGGGCCAAAATGTTGACCTAAAGAATGCAGACGACTTTATTTATAATGGGATAAAACAGCTTATAAAAACATTTTACAAATAGATAAACTCACACAAGCAATGAACAAAGCCGGGCCAGTAAAGGACCAAATGATGCCATTCTTAGAATTAAGCCAACATCTGAAAGACAAACCACCACCAACAAAAAATCAATAAAAGACCAAACTCAAAAGGAAAGTTCAAGCGTTTATAATCTTTGACAAAGAAATCAACGCACCAAAAGGAAGTATGCTACTCATCGAAAATTGGTAGAAAAGCATTCGGGTGTCATTGGGTTTCTGTTTAGCAGAAATCTTAAAGACACTTGCAGATAGCTTTTCTGTTTCAGTATCCGCCGTCAAGTTGTGGTCTCTGATTGGAGTCCAGGAATTTTTTTCCTTTCGTTTTTCATCTTAATTTAATTATCATAGCTTCAGTTTTCAAGCATCACTTTATATGGATACAAGTTGTTACCTGATCAGGCTTGGATTCTTATAGTTATCAAGGATAACTTCTCTAAGTTGCTCCTAGTTAGGAGCAACCATACTTCAAATACGCTCAACAGAGAGAAATCTGGCTAGGCATGGTTGTCTGTTGCCAGCACAGGCCTTATTTTGTTTAAACGCATATCCAGTCGAAAGTTGAAGTACCGTTACGATTGGATCTTTGTCGATTTTTTTGTTAATAATTGTAATAAGAAAATAACGAAACTAACTGTTTACTCACAGATCCAATGAGTTGATGTAAGTTGCATCGAAGGCAAACGAGAGACCCAAAGTCAAGAAAACGATGAGAGTAGGCACACCTATAACAACAACGAATAATATTCACCCGGTAATTCAAAATAAATGGTACAAAAAGAAAACAAGCCAAATGCATTTTACTGCATTGCAGCCACTGCGTTTTACAAAAGCCGAAATAACATGAAAAATTAACTCTCTAAGTCCGCCATTTCCAAAATGAGTGGCATCGGCGATAGACAAACGTCATTGTGTACTGGAATACGCAAAAACGTCATCGGTAACCGATTATCAGAGACATTGCCGGACCAAATTTATGAAGGAATCATCTCCACGTCACAACATCAGAAGATGGGTATTATATGGTATAATCGTCTAGACATCCGCCTAGTCACAAAAAGGCGCCCGAGTAGAAATTTGTAGAATTAACCTTTCACTTTATTGGATTTGTTATTTAAATTTCATTAACAGAAGTTGTTGCTATCTTTTCTTTTTGTGCCACTCATTTTGAATTAAGCTGAACTATATCTCATTTAATTGAACTCCAGTGTAGTAAGGATAAGACAAAGCTACAGTACCATATCCAGCCAGGTAGTAAGGGTAAGTGCGATGCGATCTGAGAGAAAACACGTTGACCACCATGATAAAGATGTGAACTCCTTCCAGAAACATCCACGTGAAAGATGACAGAAAGAAAATGTGGAGAAGAGCGGCCACGACGTAACAGGATATCTGAAATTGTTGTAAAATGGGGTGTATATCTTAAATGAAAACGTCTCTGGATGGAGACATGAAAAAATATAGAAAAGAAAACTTACAAGATTCGTAGTGAATCGAAGTCCAACTAAGAAAACGACGTTAGCTACCAAAAGGCAGAAGCACAAGTTGGCATGGATGGCATTCCTCGTGCTCCAAGAAGACCTAATTTTCAAATGGAAACCAGGAGTTACTATTTAAATTAAAATAAAAATAACGTTCTTCCATGCCTGACATTTAGAAACTAAGAGGACCTGGTGAAAAAGATAACGAGGAGGCAGCCAACAAGTGCAAGAATGGAAATGATGCTGCCAGCCAGAGTGATAGTGGAGAGAACAGCCATATGGCGACTTGATAACTAATCAGGATAAAATGGGTATTTGTAAATTAAATATGAAGCACATATATATTATCTGAGAAGTAAATTAATCAATTAACTACTTCAATATCGTTGTAGTTCGTAAGCACCGCAAAAGTAGTCGTGTGGTTGCACTGACACGTGACGAAATCAGGCGATACCTCCTTCAGCCAGCATCCAGTGCCGTCGAAAAAAGACTCTCCACTAGAAGAGACAAAAATCTCAAGTCAGTAAACCTACACCCGAATTCAATTATCGTTTGATTTACTAAATAAATAACTCACCTGTTGGAAATATTGAAAAAGACGCAGACGGTGTTGTTGAACGGTGTTTCACTCGTCGTCTGCATGATGATAGTCACTTCCGCGTCCCAATGTGCACAGGAGGAAACGTTTATAGAGAGGCCCAGGGGGATAGAAGCCACGCGAACGGTCGAACTGTTATCAAACCAAAACATCAACAACAAAAGAGTAAAAAAGTGGAGTAAATACATAGTAAGAGATCCTATACCTGTTCATGACATTCACAGGTAGGAATTTATCCAAGGATTTCCATAGGTAAAAGACGCCAGTAATTTCGCACGAGAATAAAGATGACGTCAGCGCGATTTGTGGCCCTCTCTCTTCGAAAGCAAACACGGGGTCTTTTTCGGTTCTCGATTTAAACACTTGGACAGCTGAAAAGTAAGTCAGGGACGATCACATGATTCCAACAATGGCAAGCTCAATGGAAGAAATCTTACTTTGATGTGTGATGAGCTGTCATATGCCCTTCTTAGAGAACTCTTTAAGCTGGAAAAATTCTATAACCCAGAAAGGCTTCGATCTCCGTCGATTCCATAGTAGAAGATTCGTGTTGACTATGAATTAAGACACTTAAACACTCGTTTTTGTTCTTACCAATATTTTCTCTGACTATATTCACGGACTGAGCTGAATCGAGGGCTTCGGCTGCATTTTTTCCTAAATCTTCCACGCAACTAATCAGAGTCGATATCGATTCAATCTGCCAATGCATATAACCATAAAAAACGATTTTAAAAACCTTTTTCATTTCAGAGCGCTATTCCATAAAAATGTTTTCCAAATTCGTACTTTCTTCTCCGCTTCTTCGCTCCACGATGTTAAATGTTCTGGACTCAGTACTGTATTAACGATATCTAAAGTGACATTGAGTACATGTTCTGACTCATTTCTCACAGACAAAAGCTTGTCTTGAAGTTTCTTCAAATCGTGAATGACATCATCAGCGTGAGATACATCAATATTGTTTTCCGTCCAACTGGCCAATTCCTCTAGCGCTTTCACAGGGTCATTGTTCGACTGATCTCTAACTAAAATGAAATGCACAACGTCCATTGAATACAGACAATGATGAATATAAATGCTCAAAACCAAATCGCACCTACCTGTGCAACTGCCCGTACACATGGTTGGAGGAGACGCCGATTTGGTTGCTAACTATGAAACAAATTCGGTTATTACACGCATGAGAGAACTATATACACTGAGCGATCAATTTAATAGGCACACATCTCCCAAGAAAGCGTTTTAACCCGACAGAGAAGCCTGGCCGTTGCACTTGAATATGCTGTAATTAGATGGTTTGAAAACTTTGAACACGTAAAGAACTGAATTATTAGGTCGTTCATTAAAAAACGGGCCAGTGGGTATTGTAGGAAAAATACTGTATGCACGAACCAGGAGACTGGGCTAAGATTTAGATACGAACCTGATGAATATGAAGCAGGCACTCTTCCCCGCTGTTGGCAGCACAGGCGCGCAGCGTGGCCGTCCAGTCAGTCAGTTGCTGTGATCGTGACGTGAAACGGCCGCAATGCAGGCATTCAAAGTGCAGCGGGGGGGGGGGGGGGGGGGTCGTCGTGAAATCCGTCGTCGAATGGTGCATGTGTACGGTGAGCACTGCTTATCAGTCACAAGGGTAAAAAAAAGTGGAACAAGCGATTCGGCGACGGGCGCACGTCGCTGGATGATGACCCGCTGCACTTCTTTGGTCATCTGTTTTTAATTTCCGTGCTCGACACTGCTGCCAACAGCGGGGAACAGCGCCTGCTTCGTATTCGTCAAGTTCGCATCTACACCTTAGCCCAGTCGCCTGGTTCATGCCTGGGTACTTTTCCTACAATATCCGCTGGTACGTTTTTTAATGAGCGACCTAATATAAACAAGCATGAAAATCGGTGAACATGATCCTCAATCTTCGAAACCATGAATGTTTTAGAATATTCTCTAACGACGGTTTTTAGACAGCACCAATAATGGCGGGAAACCGAAATATGCAGCCAGAATCAAATGCTCGACGACAGGGACTTAACGAAAAATTAGCATAAAGATCAAATCAAACAAATCGTCAAGTAACCGCTACCACACATTGAAGGAATGCCAAAGAATATTTCTAAAGCGCAGCTCGCTGGACGTTTCAAAGTCGACGGCCCTTACTAGTACCACTGTTTTCGATGAAAAACTCCATTGAATCTGGAAATGCCGCCATGTTATTATGGACGACTGGAAGAACATTACATGCTCCAACCAATCACGAACATGAGCGTCAGAGAATACCGTCAAAAGTACGAAACGATGAAAGCTACTAGTGAAATGACAATCTTTTTTTATTTCCTGGAAACGGGATGGAGTTTCAACGAGTTTGACCGTCGTAGTATTTCCAGATCTGAGTCCGATCTAGATTCCGAAATCACCAAACCTCTCTCAGAGTTGTGTACTGTCATCACATCGAGGAATAGGGTAAAATACCTGAAGACTATTTGCGGAAATTTGCGGAATGCATGCCCTGACCATTTCGAGCAATACAGCGGGTAAAGAGAGTCTACCACATGGCTAAATTGACCATTCAGTGTAATCATACGGAAATAGAAAGAGGCCATCTTATGCTCCAAAGTGGAAATGGAAAATGTTACACAGTGAGCACATTCCCAAATTGTGTCCTAATCAGTTTTCCAAAAAAAAAAAACCACACCCAGCCATTATTACATGTTATAAAAGATATGCTTAAAATGTCAACTGTTTTATATAATATTGCAGAAACTGAACAGTTTAATAAATTAACATCATCTTAAGTTACTTAAAGGACTTAAAGAATGATTACAATATCGTGAGGAATATTGGAGCATCGTATATGCCGATTTTCCGAATTTGTTTATGGAGACATCGATCCAGATCATGAAGCATGTGCTTGAAGCAAGATAAACGAAAGATCCTTCAAGATGACATTCACAGACTTTTTACTTCAACGCCAACAAGAATACATTCTTCGTAATGGTTGGTCATGCTCTAAGTTAACTTGTTTGTTTATTCGTTTCCGAATTAACAGAAACTTTGATAGTTTGTTCCTTGACGAACAAAATATAATGCACTTACAAGCATAGCTCCGTGGTGTAACAACTTTGCCATTTCCATTACTAGTGCATAACAAGTACAGGATGGTCCATAAGTCTGTCCCCCCCTTTTATTTTTTGAACCGAAGCAGATATGTCAATTTTGATGAATCCAATGAATAGGAAGTTGTGGGTGGCCTATCCCATGGTGCACTTTTCATCATCCCAAATATGCAAATTAGAACACATTCAAAATTTATCTCAAAAACCGTAAGGGATAGAGAAAAAACCCAATTGCAAACTTGTTCAGCATAAAAAAACAAACAAAACAAAAAAAAAATCATCCAAATCGGACCAAGCAATCACGCACAATCACGTGGTGAGCAGTTTGTAGCTCACAAACAGTCACTGCACAAGGAAAACTGAATGTTGATATTTCCCCCATGTAAAGCATGCAAATCAAAAAATTAACATAAATTACCATACTCACATTCACTTTCATGCGGAAAAGCAAATAAAAGCATCTTTCAGCACCCAGAAGACAAAACAATTTCAGGATGGTAAGCTACACTTTCCGGAAATGGCCAAAAGCTACACGTGATTGTGGGTGATTGGTTGGTCCGATTTGGATGATTTTTTTTTGTTTTGTTTGTTTTTTTATGCTGAACAAGTTTGCAATTGGGTTTTTTTCTCTATCCCTTACGGTTTTTGAGATAAATTTTGAATGTGTTCTAATTTGCATATTTGGGATGATGAAAAGTGCACCATGAGATAGGCCACCCACAACTTCCTATTCATTGGATTCATCAAAATTGACATATCTGCTTCGGTTCAAAAAATAAAAGGGGGGTTCAGACTTATGGACCACCCTGTAGTTTAATCAGTTTAATACAGCGGAATTGTTGCACTTCGTAACCGCCGCAAAAATGCCAAGTTTGTTTTTGCATTGACACGTGATGTAATCCCTCCCCAGCTTCTTCAGCCGGCATCCATGGCGGTCGAAAACAAGCTTTCTACTATAAAAACAAAAAAATAATACTCAATTTTACTTGAGTAATTTGAATAATTTATATAATCAAGAAATATAATAATAGAGTAATTTAAATTTAAATATTATATAATTATTTTTTAATATTTACGTAAAAACCGAATTCAAAGGTAATTACAACTCTAATTCGAAATTAGAATAAAATCTTGTAAACATTCCAAAGAGGAGCTTTAGCAGTGAAGCAGAAATACATTTATGCATTTATTAAAAAGAAATTAATCCCCCCGTCCCCCCGAGTAAGGAAAGGCAAGTAGCAGATTCTGCAGTCATCTATTTTTACCCCTCCCCAAGTTTTTTAATCAAAAAATTAATTATCTCGAACGTAATACACTGAGTAAGCATATTATTATGACCACCTGACATGTTTATGCAAATGCAGCCACGGACATCGCTACAATGTTGCTAGCGGGCCGGACCAATATAAAAAGGGAAGCTGAGTGTCGTCGACAACAGTAGACGTGTTGTCTATGGGTAAACGACGCCATTTAACAGCCTTCGAACGCGGGATGATTGTAGGTGCTCGGAGTTATGGAGCGAGTATCAGCGAAACAGCAGCATTCGTGGGGTGCTCAAGAGTTGCAGCCGTCGTTAAAGTATTTAAAGACTGGACGGTTAGCCGGAAGACAGGGCCTGAACGTTCGCGTTGTGGCCGCCCGCTGATGGTTGATGATCGGACAGAACGGAGATTGTCACGACTGATAAAGGATAACAGAAGGGCAACTGTGCATCAAATCACCTCTGACCTTAATCAGGGGTCCTCCAAAACGGTCTCTGAATGCACTGTCCGCCGCACACAGCATCGCATGGGATACGGAAGCCGAAGACCTGTTCGCACACCTTTGCTGTCTGTAGCCAACAAGCGGAAACGACTCCGATTCGCTCAGAAGCACAAGGACTGGACTATCGAGCAGTGGAAACAAATCGTGTGGTCTGACGAGTCACGATTCCAGTTACATCATGCAGACGACCGCGTGAGAATCTGGCGGAAACAGCACGAATGCATGGACCTCGCATGCACGAGTACAACCCTTCAGGCCGGTGCGGGCAGTGTTATGGTTTGGGAAATGTTTTCCTGGCATGCGTTGGGTCCGTTAATACGTGTCGAACAACGCCTGGATGACACAGCATACCTCCGTATCGGCGCCGATCAAGTCCACCCTGTCATGTTAACGGCGTACCCCAATGGAGATGGCTACTTCCAGCAAGACAATGGGCCATGCCACAGAGCTCGTATTGTGCAGGAGTGGTGCCAGAAACATGAGGGGGACTTTACCTTACTTCGGTGGCCCCCCACAATCCCCAGATCTCACTCCAATTGAGCATTTGTTGGACGAAGTCGAACGAACCATCAGACGGCTGGATCCACCACCGTCCAAACTAGCACAACTAGACAGTGCTATCCATCAGGCATGGTGTCAGATTCGTCCCACCACCTTCCAATATCTCGTGGAATCAATGCCACGAAGAATCACCGCAGTATTAAAGGCAAAAGTGGCCCAACGAGATACTGTTAGGGTGGTCATGATAATATGTTCATTCAGTGTATGTAGCAAATGTAAAAAGCTCGTATTTTCTTTCCTTTCCATCATTTCCGAACGTATGATATATCACATGCCATATGTTGCTATAGCTCTAAAGACCAAGTGACTGAAATTCGAAATGTAGCTTACTATGGGCATATCCACCTTCACTATTTAGCTTGCTTTTGATTGGTGCAATGGGGTCGGAATTACGGGGGTGGGATTCAGAGAGGACAGTATATCTATGTGCTATTTAGATACGTAAAGGCGTGAAATTCAGTATCCAGATTCCTCTAGGCAAGATCTACATTACTAAGAAGTTTAGGTCCAGTTGTTCCATTGGGTCTGATTTGCGGTGGTGGCAGTTACTTGATCCTTAGAACTATGGCAACATATGGAAATGATGAGAAAGGAAAGAAAATACGATCTTTTTTACATTTTCTACATATTATGTTCGACAAAATCTCTTCATTTAAAAACACGGGGGGGGGGGAGGTAAAAAGTGCAGGAAAAAAAGGTAAAAATAAATAACCGCAGGGTCTGCTGTTTCCCTTACCCTATTCGGGGGGAGGGTCTAATTTCTTGTTAATCAATGTATAAATGCACACACGCCTTCGGAAGCTGTCATCTTCCCTGTCCTATCGCTACAGCAGCATGGAACAGATTTCCACCCGGGCTGGTTTTGTGATCCTCGGAGAGTTGCTTAGGGACCCATCTGGCATAGATCTTGTTAAATTTTCGCTTACCGTAGATGATGGTGTCCACTCTGCCAGTGCTGATGTTCATATTGAAGCCAATTCTCGGACATGAATCCGCCTATTGTCCCTTATCAGCTCATTTGTTTGTGGGATGAAGCCTTCATTGACAGTAGTTGCTGGCCTTGCCTTTTCAGGTTCATTGCCGGTGGATTCTCGCTCTCCTTCAGACTTTTGGCACCAAGCAAAGATGGATGACCGAGACAAACATGGCTTGGTGAACTGTCTTTGTAGTCTCTGATGAATTTCAGATGCTTTCACACCTTCATTGTGGAAAAACTTGATGATTATTCGTTGTTCCACTTTGGTCGACACATTGATATCCGGATGAGTGGTGCTACATTTGCATTACAGGCGGTAGTTGCCATCCCAAAAATGAAAGTTTAAATTTTTGCAATAATGAAATTTACAAAAATAAATTCCAGATCGAATTCGAACCCCTTCGTACTTACAAGAATGCACGCTTGATCTTGACATTTATCCGAGAAGAATACTAAGATGATAGCATGTCAATAATGAATACACTTTTATTTTCTATTTATCTTTTAAACATTGTTGACGTGTGCACGCGCACGTGACTATCGCTTTGTCGCAGCTAAAGCTCCTTCTGGGAATTTTTGCAAGATTTTTATTTATCTAACCTAACAGATCCAAATGAAAAATGTTTGAAAACAAATTTAAATTAAACTTCGCTTGAATTGCTTTCCTATTTTCTTAAATTTTTGTAAACTTTTTCATGCGATTTAAGTTAATTTTAGGTTAACTTATTGTTTTGATTTTTTGCGTGTTTTGAAAATAAAAGTTATGTTGTCTTATTTTTGAACCTAAGTTATGTCTTTTTTCTACAATTTTTTTATATACGAATTTCTGTGGAATGCATCTACAGCATAAAAGAGACTGTTTATTATTATTATTATTATTATTATTATTATTATTCGACAGGTGCAAGTCGATCTTTAAGTCGCTCCGTCTCCATGGGCAAGAAAGGTTTGCAGGGCACGATAGGTTTTTGCCCCACCTGCCTTAAAGAGATTCACGGTCGTCAGCCTTATGTTTCTTGTACAGGTAATTGCAAATTAATATTCCACGCCAAATGTGCAAATGTGCAAAAGAAAGACATCCAAGTCGTAAAAGCAACATGGCGCTGCTCCGTAAGTAACTGCGTAGATGCTTCCTCGCTCGGAGATAATGTCGAATTCGATCCGGACCTCAGCTACAAATCCACCAATTCTTCGCAAAAGGAAAATAAGTCTACCAATATTGATCAAGTTCTGACTGCGGTTAATGATCTTATTAGCGTAGTGAAAGAATTTATCAAAACAGCCAATAATATCCAAGAAGAGAATAGAGCCTTAAACAAAAAGATAGATCAAGTGCTTACACTGCTACAGTTAAGCGATAAACCTAGTCTTTCCTGCATGAAAGACACTTACGCTGAAATAACTAGAAAGGTGAAAGCAAGCGGAGTCAAGTCGCCTACGCCGGCTAACTTTGACGACGACTACCTTAGCCAAGAGTTGCCCGGTAAGGCCACATTTTCTAACTCTCATAAGCCGAAAAAATACAATAGTAAACCGATACGCATTGGTACGAACGAGAACTGTGCCGGCATTATTAATTCCAATCGATGTAATCATACTGAGAAAAAGTTATTTGTTTCACGGTTGCAACCAAACGTAACGAGTGTGCAGATTCGAGACTTTTTATCCTCCACTTTTCCATCAATTATTTTGAGAAGATGTGAAAAGCTAAAGGTCAAGCATCCAAGCTATTCCTCGTTCGTACTGTTTGTAAACAGTGAAGATTACGATATTCTTTTCGATTCTGAGATTTGGCCTTCTGGCACTCTCTTATCTCCATTTTTTGGTAGACTATATGAAAATCAAATTGATTCTTCGCTTCCGGAGGAGGGAGCTTTAGTTCGGAATGACTAACAAAATTTATTATCAAAACGTGCGTGGGTTGAGAACCAAGTTAGCCTCATCACTCGATTTTGCTCTCGAAAACACGCAATACATCTTTTGCTTGACCGAGACGTGGTTGAATGACACAATCACCGATTTTATGCTTTTCGGAGACAACTTTAAAGTATTTAGGAGCGATCGTTCAGATCGAAGGCGGGGAGGGGGCGCTCTTATTGCGGTCCCTGATTTCCTGACAACGTTTAATTGTTCTTTTAAATCTTCTATTAAAAATATAGATGTCGTCGGAGTAATTATTGCACAGACGGGTTCAGTTAACAAAAGCTATAAAATGTGTATTCTTAACATTTATATCCCGCCGCTACTTCCGTCAGCCAGCTATGAGATATTTTTAGAAGAACTAGCGCATTTTATCATTTTGCTAGACATTGAATGTATTGTTTTAGGCGATTTTAACTACTCAGACTTTAACGACTATTCCGATAGCTGCTCCTATGCTAAGCAGAGAAAAATAATCACTCAGAGCTGGCTCAGTGAGGTCAACTTTGTGAATTGCAATTTAATAAAAAATAATTTTGGTGATAATCTCGATAAAGTGTTCGCTAACACGGATTTTTCAGTTAACAGATCAGATACCGCTATGGTGCCGGCGGATGCTTATCACCCTCCACTTTTAGTACACATTAAGACCTCTTTGACTGCAATAAGTAAAGTTAGCGAATCTAAATTTTTATTTAGCAGAGGTGATTACGTTGGTC
The DNA here is from genome assembly GCA_023313115.1 of Rhysida immarginata. NCBI lineage: Eukaryota > Metazoa > Arthropoda > Chilopoda > Scolopendromorpha > Scolopendridae > Rhysida > Rhysida immarginata. The sequence goes on along the minus strand of JAHWFO010023234.1, from coordinate 536,592 downwards.
TGTTTAATTTTTTGAATGTTTACGATTGGTACGAGATTCTATCATGCACCGACGTTAATGAGATTTGGAATGGTATTGTAAAAGTTTTACGAACTTCTATCTCTACGTTCATTCCTACATCCTACAATAAGTTCTCTCACAAAGGCCGCAGCCATAAGCCTATTTCGTCCAAGCCCTTTCCCTTCTGGGTTTCGAATAAAACCAAAATAGAATGGAGGTCAAAACAAGACCTGCACAAGAAATATAAACGTTCTAATGCTTTGGAGGATTATCTCAGATTTACGGAGGCCAGACGGAATTTTAAAGTTAGTTGGAGATTGGATAGAACTACATATTTTAACTCATTGGGCACTCAGCTCAAATCCAACCCGAAGTGTTTTTGGGATATTACAAAAAAATTACTACACTCTAATCTTAAAAAGACTGATACGTTAGAGCTGCAAAAACAAGAAGAAGTAGCCCGTTTCTTTGAGTCAACAATGAGTAACGATGTTTCTGTGAAGGCCGACACCTTATTGCTTACAGAATGTTGGAAGAGTTCGGACGCCTCTTTTTCAGTGTCTCCGGTTACGGTTCAGACGCTTCTTGATAAAGCAAAGAATGTGTCCGCGTCTAAAGCTTGCATTATCCCAGATATACCCGATTATATTTTCAAAGGTTGTCTCCCTGCTTTGTCCTCCCCCCTGTTGCATTTGTTTAACATCTCGCTGGAAAGAGGTATATACCCGGAGGCTTGGAAACAAGTTCTGATTCATCCAATTTTGAAAACGGGCGGAACTGGGGACTTTAAGTCCTTTAGACCAATTACTTTAATTCCGTTTCCGGCAAAGCTGCTTGAGACACTTATTGCTGATCAGTTGGGCGCTTATATTGACCCTTTTCTTTCACATGTGCAACATGGCTTTCGCCCAAAGCGGTCAACGCAAACGAACTTGGCCACTTTTTTGCATTTTATCACCGAAAACATGGATCGTAGGGTTCAGGTCGACGCCCTCTTTCTAGATTTTTCAAAGGCGTTCGACAGTGTCAACCTTAAGTTGTTACTCGACAAAATGCGTTTCGTAGGGCTTCCTTCTCATCTAACCCAGTGGTTTGCTTCGATGCTCTGTGGCAGAAGTTTTAAACTTAGTTCGCAAGACCCATCGCGTTCCGCTTATTCCATCAGAAGTGGCGTTCCGCAGGGGTCTCCGCTTGGCCCTCTTTTGTTTAATATTTTTATTGCGGACCTTCCTTATGCTTTAAAAAACGTACCTACCAAAGTCCTGATTTATGCGGATGATATTAAAATCTTCTATTCGATAGATAGCTGGGAGGATTGTAAGACTCTCCAACAAAGCCTTGCAATTGTCTCGAAGTGGGCTTTCGGCAATGGTTTGGTCCTAAACGTACAGAAATCATTCGTTGTTTCGTTCAACCGGAAAACAGCTCCGTTTCTGTTTGATTATAGCACTGGTGACGGTCTCCTTACTAGGAAGTCTGGGCTTAAGGATCTTGGTGTCTTGTTTACCGATAATTGCTCTTTCCTGACGCACATAGAGTCTCTTAATTGCGACATCTCTCGGCGTCTTGGAATTCTTAAACGACTCACTCATTATTTTGCAGACGTTTCGATCTTCATCACTTTATTTAAAGCATTTGTGGTACCCAAGCTTCTTTATTGCGTCTGGATATGGTATGGCAGCAATATGCAAGCCCTAACCCATATCCAGCGCAAATTTACCAGTTTTAGTAAGTTTCTCCAGAAAAGGCTCAAAGTTCAGGATTTGTATTTTATTAATAATCCTCTGTTTAGTATTAATCACGTCATTAATATATGCTTTCTCAATATATTTCTTAATCTTTATTATGATAAGATGCGCGCGCCTGCTATAATAGATGATTTTAATTTCCAACAGTTGAAAAGAAAGCGAATCGGTTATACTTTTAAGCCACCCTTTAAGTGGAGAACTAATTTATGCGATATCGATCCAGTAATGAAACTTATTGCTAATTTTAGGGCGAATTTTAAGGATTTTAATCTTGACGATTTCGAAGATAAACGTTTTACGTTATTCGAATGATTGTTCTATGATTTAATTCTCCAGGTTATTCCTTGTTCTGCGTCTGTTATTATTAGCTTCATTATTTCTATTATTATCTTTGCTTTTAGGTTCCATTCAATCATTTTTTACCAATTTTTTTCTTTTTTTTTTACTTCATTTATTAATTACTTAATTTATCTTACGTATTTTCTTTTCCTTATTTTTTAATTAGTCTATAGTTTTAGTTTATTATACGTGTTTCATTAACCCCGTTTTTGGGCCTCGGCCTGTTTGGGGGACAACATCGGGCTCTTCCTTCCGGTTTATCCGGTGGGACACTCCTGTTGTTGTTACATTATTATTATTATTATTATTATTATTATTATTATTATTATTACAATTGTAATGTTTTTTACACACGTTTACTTAACTCCCAACTCCTGTTTCATTCAAATCTTGCAATCAATTTTTCACCCACTTCCCATTGTGCAAACGACTCCAAATTTTAGCACACCGATTCACTTCTGATGACCATCCAATCCTGTGGAAAATATTTTCAAAAATCCAGTTTTAAAAAAATGGTTAAAACTGATTTTTATTTAATTTATTATCCCGCTAGGAGAATGGGCCACCTATTCAAGTTTTCTTCATTTGTGCATATTTGTAGCAAAAGCACGGGTTAAAAATTGATTGCAAATTCAAGAATAAAAAGAATAGAATAAAAAAATATAAAAAATTATTTTTAAACATAGACTTTTACTTAAAAAAATGCTCTAAAATGTAAAAAATATTTTTTGGTGTCTCTCATTTAAACAGAAATCCCTAAAAATTAAACAAATAAAAGGCAAACATATGGCGGCGCGTGTTTAATAAAATTACGATTCTCTTTTAATACTCACTTTCTGCGATTTGGTTCGACAGAGATGCAGACAGTGTCGTTGAAAGTGGTTGCTCGAGTTCTTTCCATAGTTATAGACACACTGTTTTCAATTGCACCATAAGCAAAGCTGAGACTCAATAATATTGGTATCGAAGCCAGACAATATTGAGAGCTGAATGCAATCAAATGAAATTTCAGCTTAAATAAATAATATAGTTAGTATCTTTTATGATATATGCTGTCACCTATCAATCACATCCAGAGGAAAGAAGGCGTCGAACGTCTTAAACCGACAGACAACGCCTTTATTGAAGACTGCGGGCGATGGAAAAGACAAGGCAATTTGGGATTGTCCGTCGTCAAAGGCAACCACCACATCGCTCATGTTTTCCGCCTTGAAGATAATCACATCTACAAAAAATAAAAGACGAAAACACATGTCAACGTTCGTTGGTTTCATGACTATATTGATTTCAGGTCTAAATTTTTTACCGAGGTGTTTTTTCGTGTAATTCAACATCTGATCAACATCAGACAGGCCCTTAGCGGTTATTTTCCCGAAGTCGTATACTATTTGAATCGCTGAATATATGAACTCGATCTAATGAGACAGACATGCTTTAAGAGCGTTTCATATTCAACAAAAATGTTACAAGTACTTTCCAATTCCTCTTACCTTCTCCTCTACATCTGAATTCACCATTTCCGATTCGTGTGGATTGAGCAAGTTGTTCACCACGTCTAAGGCTAAAAGAAGCCCTTTCCTTACCATAGACGACCGAGGATATATAAAAATGTCGTGCAGCGCGCTATTCACCTTGTTTATGACGTTTAAAAGTTGAAATGCATTCAACTTACCTCGTGCGCGATATGCAAGCTCTCTAAGTGAGTTCAACGGATCCATCAATCGGATAGAAGCCCTAACTGTCGTGGAAAGTGAACGGCTAAATGAAACTTAGGCCGGAAACTCCTAGCGTTAATTCAAAGCATAATCATAACTCACCTTCAGGTGGAAAGGAACAGACACCCTTATACGTTCCGTTGCAACTGGTTTCCACAAGATGAATGCCAGTGTATATAGAACGTACCGTAAAACTACTGGGATCCCAGTGTACGACGGCACAATCTCCATCATCACTGCAAAGAAGCCTAAATTTAGTTCTCAAAAACAATTACATGAACACTGCTCACAAGTTTACAGGCTGAAAACAAAACAAAAATGAAAAGACTTAATATGTACCCCATAAACCAATACTCCACTCCGTTCTGATCCTGCCATGGGTATAACGTCCTATTAACAAAAAATTGTGTAGAGCGATTGAAAGCGGAAAAAACCGGAGCCACGACACCACCGAGTTTCCCACACAGCGCCTTAAAACTTTTCCAGTCGTATTTCTCGGGATAAACAAAAAAACAGCGAAACCATCTCAAGTCTTTCCCATCGAAATAAACAGGCTCCAATTGGTCCAGTGGACAGTTCAAATAATTTTCTGAGGGACAAAAAAGAAAACAACTTACCAAAAAGTGCGTGGAATTTAAAAGTCAACGAAAAGAGACATGCAAAAAAGTAAAGACAGAGGGCATGCTGTAAAATAACGGCTCATAGTTTTTTATTTGAAAAATGGGTCTACAACTTGAGTACAACAAAAAGTTAACTTTATACAACTCTCTTTCTATTGATAACTCCTTTATAATTAATTTCCCACAGAATTGTCCTGGCGAAGAATACATTTCTCCCAAAGGGCCAACCAGTTTCTTGCTACCTTCAATGTAGAATGGTCCACTTTTCACTGCGAAACCACAGCATCACTTCCGTTTGCACTGCATCAAGTACAGAATCAAATTTTGGGAACACATGAAAATCGGATGGCGCCAGGCGGGATTGTATAGAGGCTGATATCAACAGTGAACCAAGAAGCTCAATCTGCCTTATATTGTCCTATTGTGCGGAGGAGCTTTGTCATGCCATAGGAAGGACTGCTCCATATGTAGACGAACATTTTAAGATTTAACAGGACTTTACAGAATTCATGGTAGTGCCTTTAGGCAAGAATTCTATATGCGCTAAGCTTAAATAACCCAGAAGCATGTTTGCCTACTGATGGCACGAGACTTTGAACATTTTGGGCACACATGATTTTTTGTGTCGGAACTCCATTGACGAATTCGTTTTCGAGATCGAAGCGATGTACCCAGCTTTCATCACCCTGTGACAATAGTGTTTAAGAATCCACTGTTTTCACGTTCGCAGCGCAAAAGCTATTGGTGGCGCATACCCAATCTATTCTGTTCCATTTTTAGAAGCATCGCGGGGCCCGTCATGCACAAAGTTTGCAATTAATATCTGCACTTACTCCTCACGATTGATAGCTTTTCCTGCATTATGCGACGATTCGCTCAAATGAGTTCATTGACAATTCCGATGAGCCTCACCCGTCGCAGTACGCGGCCTTCCAATTAAGCAAGTAAGTCCACAGGCACGCCATTCCAAGCCAATAATTAAATCGTTGAATAAGCATTCCAATTATAGTTGATTCCGTTGATACGTTTTTCGTGAGCATAGAGGATAAAACACGTATTATCTGGGAATGAAATACGATTCGCTGAAAACCTCAAAACTATTGTGTTACGAAATAAGATGGAGACTATTGCATACTCTTCTAATATAAAAATGTTAAATGCTAACAAGAGCTATGGAATCAAGAGTTATCCAATGAAACCAGTCAGAATTCGCGATTATGGAATAGCATTATCGAATATCACATGACTAATAAATATTTAAAATAAACATCGCAAACTAATTAAAATTAATTTCTTATTTTTAAAAACAAAAAGAAACACTTATTAAGCGAGTAAGTATTAACGGTTTCACTGTAGCGAGAATCTCGTGCTTCTCTATCAATATTAAAGGGATCAACTTTATCCATCAATTTCATCCACAAACTTATTTCGTTTCCAGAGGATAGTTGTTAGAGCAGAAACTTAAGTGTCTATTTTTCATGCATGTCTCTTTATAAGTACATATAATCACAGATGAAAGAGGTATAATGTATATACAAAATTAATAAATCACATCGAACAGAGTAAAATTTTGCCTTACTTTCGTAGCAACGGAGTCTCAATTCATTTGCAGAGGAACAGTTCCCATTCGGGATGGAGCCTTTTGAAAAACCTTGCAACCTACAACAAATTCGATCTAGTTATCAAACTTCGTTAATAATGAATCTGATTAATCCAACAAACTTCAAAAGTAATTTTCAACCTGGACGCGACGAGTGGGTACAGTGCTGGTGTTTCAGAACATTGCGAATTACGAAAGGCAGCAAACTCCACCACCAAATATTCTGATGTAGATTTACACTCGAAAGTATCCGGGGCGATGAAAGACACTATTGAAGAAATATTTTAAGTATCATTAATATTCTTAGACAGTTTTAAACCTAGGAATAAAGAGCATGACCATTCAAAATGCATGAAAAACGCTTTCGGGTTCATTGAAAACAAGCTGTGCATTTCAAATAGATTCTCTGATACCTTCCTCTGATACGTCATCTTCCTCCTCCTGGCACGTGACTCCCGCATAAGGAGGGTCACAACGGCACTGATGATTAGCATGTGGAGGCATTTCACATAGCACGAGATGTTTGTTAATACACCGCACATTGTTCCGCGCCCAGTCGCTTGTCATTAAGGGACATAATCCAGGGGCCATACAGCTAGGATTGTCCGACCAGACCCAATGGTCGCCTTTAAAATTATCAACAATCAAGTAACACTAACAATAATAAGCGAGTTTTAAAAATGAAAGGCAGTTGACCCTACCTTCTTTGTAAGATCCAATGACTAGCAGTAATTCTAAGGGTTGCCAAAATTCGTTCGACATCTGGGAAAGTGGATGCAAGCGCAAGCATATCGAACGGGCTTCGCACGAAGTATAGTGAGTTGGGTTCAAGAGTACTGAAGAGGCCAAGCACGAATGCCTTCTCAAACGGAAACGAGGTGGACAGGTGCCTTCATAGTCAAAAAGGTTAGCGTCTGCAATGAAATGAATTTTATATAATTTTAATACTATCTCATGTGAAAAATTAGATGAAGCCAATACATACAGTATCTTGCCAAAAATATGAAGACCCTGTCCCCATAGAGATGGAAAGTTTTGGTGACGACATTAGTGATTGCGTGAATAGAGCCATAAGTAGATAATTTGAGAATCAGACATCGATCAAAGCCAGTTATCACAAAAATGGGTCATACAGAAAATGCCATTGGATATCACTTAGCCACCAGGCCAGTTGTCAGATTTCTTGTCTGTTCAACCTATCCATCTCCACCGTGGCTAATTTCGTTGTAAAGTGGAGGCAAGAAGGGCAACAAGTGTGAATCAGTGCAGTGCTAGACTTCAAAAACTGAATCACTAGGGAATTTCGACAAGAACTGCTGGATAAGCCTTCGATAACAATAACGAATGCTCAATGAAAGTTCCAGTGGACTAGAAGCAATGGAAACGCACTTTCGTATTTATACGTAAACACCAGCAATTAATTTTATACGAGTATTTCTTTGTGATTATTTTTTAGATTGTCTTGCATTCCTAAATACATAGTGGGCTAAAAGTCTACAAGTCTACACTCCATACCAAAAAATGAGAATAACGGTATTTCGCTTGTGAAGTTAAATTTGAGTGGAGAGTAAATCACGTTTTTTAGCTACACGTTTACACTTTTTTTCCAGTATTATGTACTTATTCCTCTAGTCGACGTTTTAGATTGCACTATGTTATGTTGTAAAGCCTCGATCAAATTTGTTAAAACCTACAATACGAAGACCGATTTATTATTATTATTATTATGTAATAGAGGAAAGGAGCACTTATTGTTTTACAATGTCTGTCTGTTTATCCGTCCTCTTCCACATTTTTGATGTAGAAGATTGAAATTCGGAACGTAGCTACCATACGCATGGCCTACTTTACGATTTAGTTTGGTTTTGACTGGCCCAGTTGTGTCGGAGTTACGGGGGTAGGCGTCAGAGGGGACGAAGTTACCTACGTACGTTCCGCTAATTTCCTATACCGTAGAGGGGGGGGGGGTAATTTCTTCTTTGATATATACACAAATGCATACCTTTGAAATAGCAATTTCCGCCGTTTTTGCAAAACCCGTCGATATTGTTGCAGACCCGGCCCACGATATCTCCAGTGACATTCGACAAGGCACCGCCAGATAAGTGGAAAACCTCTGATTCTAAAATAAATAAATAAATAAATAAAGTTTATTCGCTGTTGTACATGTATTATACATGTACAGTCCTTTTCAAAAGTTTGGGATATCTTATGTTAAATGCACTGTAAAGGTGCTACAACCGAAACGCGTTGTTAAGTGCACCAAGTTAAGTGTTCCAACAAATTAAAAAAATTCATACTACACCTTTATAATAACTAATTAAATTTGTTCAAATTCACAATGGTTCTTTCTTCATAAAATATACGCTACAATCAAGGAAATAAATTTTTGAAATTATTCTTAGGAAAACACTCGTTTCAAAAGTTTGGGATAATATAAAATCCATTAATTAAAACTCCAAGTATGCAAATTTTCGAGCACGATTCAATGACCTTATAATGGGATAATGCATTTTTCATCAGTAGGAGGATCAATAATTAAATGCACAATCATACATGCAAAAGAAACTCGTTAATACGTGACCGCTTAATACGTGATTTTCCTTTGGTCCCAACCCCTTGAAAGCTATTTCTATGTAAATTCAGCCTGTTAATTTTTTCATTGAGCCTGTTAATTTTTGGCTCAAAAAATTAAGAAATTCATTCTAGGAATCTTTAATTATTTGCAATGTGTTTGCAGAAATTTTTTTTTTTTAGTCATGCGATATTACATGATGTTCCGCGAATTTTGATTTGTTCTCAGTGTGTTTATAAACACATTCCTTGATAAATGATATTCGGAATTTCAATTCTTCACATTCCTTATCACAGCATTTTTTTATCACGTTTGTTAGCATTTAGCATTTTAATTTATATTTTCCTTTGTTAATTTTCATTTTTATTATGACATCTCTGCATCTTAAAAGAGGAAACGCAACGATCTTATGCTCCAGAAATTAGACATATTAGATACACCAAGAAAGTCAACCAAAGACATTTAATATTTCCTATACAACTCTGTTAACGCTTCTTAAAAATGAAGAGAAAATTAGGTAGTAAGGGGAATCTGGTTGTACAGTCAATAACAGGAAATAATCCACACGAGTTTAATACTTAATATTACATTTCATGCTAATGTGTTGTTTTAATAGCTTTTTTAATTATAATTATTTAAATTTAATAATTTTAATAATGTTAACTCTAAATGTAATATTAAATTATTAAAAATAAATTAATATTGAAACGGTAAAACTTAGAGTAAAATTCAAGTAAGGATTATTTCCCTTTGATGACTGTACATTAATGAATATACGTAGTTTCTAATAATTATATACAATCATGTAAACAGACTCAAATAACAGAGCTCTTTCCCGAAATAATTAAAATACGAGTTCTTCATGTGTCTCAAGCTTATTTCGTAACATATGACTTGTGTTTTTCAATCCCGGATAATACGTGATCCTGGATAATACGTAGTTTTTGCTCGGTCTGTTAAAACACGTATTAATAGGGTTCTACCGTACTTGAGCGTTATAGATAATCAAAAGCAATTTACAAAAATGGATAAAACTCCACAAGTCTCGAAAAGAAATCGAGTCTTAATCATTGAATTAGTGCAAAATACTAAACACAAGCTGAAAGCTTAAATATTAGGAAAAACTCAAAACACCATAAGTAGGATTTTGAAAAACGAAGAGAAGATCAAGCTGTAAAGGTGAGAAATCGAACTGACTAATCATAACATTCAATGATGGTGACCAAAGAACACTGAAGCATATCGTGAAAAAAGGCGCACATTCTACTATTCGTGAGATCTCATCTGATCTATCAGCATCCTTAAATAAAAAGATTTCATTCCATACAGCTTAGAGGTATTTAAACGCAATGAATATTCAGTCGCTTATTGCCATCAAAAAAACCACTTCTAACACACACTCTGAAGAAAACCATTTGCATTGTGTAAAAAATTTTGAGAATTGAATCCCCTTAATGTTGTTACAGGTCATTTTTTGTGATGACTCAATGTTTTCGTCTCAATTTCGACAAAAAAAAATCCTGTGTGGAAAGATACTGTATGAAAGATGATGCTATGCTTTCAACTTCAACCGAGAAGCTGTTGATGAACTTTGTTTTGTGAAGAGCTGGGTTAAAACTGAAGTTTTTATTGAAATGATGGAATTCTTTCTCATTCCAAGCATTGGGAAAATCTGTTCATTTGATGTTATCTGCTATTAGGATTATGCTTATACAGGATGAGTCAAAAGTATGTTACCCCCCCCTGCCCTATGCAATTTCAAAACAAGTGGATATAACAATCTTTTATAGGGTCGGGACACATTAATATGACCACCTCTCCTCGACCATGTTGGAACGTCCCATGGTATGCAGATGAAAAATCATTGCATATCATTAAAAGCTGACAACAGCAGACGTGTAGTAGCATCCGTTAACACAGCAATTGTCGCCGTCATGGCAGAGCAAGTGACCTGTCTGACCTCCAAAAGGGGATGATCATTGGCTATGGGCCAAGGGGGGGGGGCAGCATTTCAGAGACGGCCACCTTTGTCAACTGCTCTAGGGCTGCCGTTGTGAAGGTGTACCGCGACTGGACGAACCAGACAGTTTCGAGCAACCGAAGAGGTAACTGTGGGGCCCCAGGAGCCATCGATCCTAGTTTTCGGCCAAGACCAATCGGCGTGCCACTGTTGAGCAACTGATACAGCAAATGAACAGTGGGGCCACTAGGCATGTCAGCACCAAGACAGTGCAACGATTCCTCTTGAGGTTGGGGCTGCGGAGCAGGCGTATGGTAACAGCACCCATGTTGACGCCTGTGCATCGCCGAAAACGCCTCCAATTCGCAATGAACCATCGCCATTGGACCTCGGCCGAGTGGCAAAGGGTTGCTTTCTCTGACGAGTCGCGGTTTCTGGTGAACAGAGTGGACGGACGATGGAGAATTCGCCGGGAAGCATCTGAGAACAGGCATCCCGACACCATCGTTGGCAGACGACAGGCTGGTAGGGAAGGTATGACTGTTTGGGGGATGTTTTCATGGTATGTCTGAGTCCACTGATACCGCTGGAGGGTACACTGAATGCTGTTCGTTACCTGACGATCGTCGCAGACCAGGTACACCCCTTCATGTCGACAGTGTTTCCTCAGAGTGATGGCACCTTTCAACAGGACAATGCTCCCTGCCATATTGCCAAAATTGTCCACGACTGGCTTGAGGAGCATGAGGATGAATTCATGGCCACCAAACTCCCCGGCCCTCAACCCCATTGAACATTTGTGGGACCATCTCGATCGCCATGTCCGCAAGCTGGACCCTTCACCACGCACGGTCATGGATTTACGGGATGCACTGATCGCCGAATGGTCCCAGATACCTGCAAGCACCTTCCGAGGACTTATTGACTCTCTGCCACGTCGACTAGTTGCTGTGCCTGCCGCCGAAGGTGGATATTCCGGATATTAGCAGGTGGTCATATTAATGTGTCCCGACCCTGTATGTTGTAGGCAACATATAGGAAATTAGGTACGGGCTAAACAATGGTTGTGTCAAACATGACCTTTGACCTCTTTAAGGGGTTAAATCATAACGTAACTTTTTATCCGTGTAAGATATGACAATGGAAACTTGTAAAACACACCACGTTTTCCCCTAATTCACCGTTTTTACTTAACGTATTTCTTTATTTCACAAGAAAATTACAGAAACTATCCAATTTGGTTACAATCTGAAGTAATACATAATTGAAACCATAATACCCGGTTTTCATACACAATTCGTAAATGTTGTTCGAGAAATGTTTTTACAAGCTTATTGAATTTGAGTTTTCCACTCGAGAGAAGTTTGACACAGCATTCTTCACATAACCCCTTCAGTGACGAATTTTTTAAAGGTGGCAAAAAATTCTCTTTCACTGGATATAACTTAGATTTTATTGTATTAATAACATATTTTTTTTCCAGAAGTGTTCAATATTTGGATATATGAAATTTTTATGACCTAAAAATTGGACAAGTGAACTGTTTATTCTGCGAAAGGTTTCAGAGATCAAGTTATAAAGACAACGTTGGATAGAGGTTGTTACATGCTTCGTTTGTCTCTGATTTACTTTTTAAGCTATGTCCTAAAAATAGGACTGTGTGAGCGAAGGGGCTAAGTACTTCTTCAGATGATAACCAAATTGAACATTTTCTGCAATTTCCTTGTGAAATGAAAAAATAAGTTAAGTAAAAACGGTGATTTAGGGATAAACATGAGGTGTTCTACAAGTTTCCATTAACACTTTTGTGTATTTTTCACGATTAAAAAGTTGCGTTGTGATATGACTCCTTAAAGAGGTCAAAGGTCAAATTTGACACCACCTTTGTTTAGGCCCTAGCTAACTTCCTATATGTTGCCTGCACATGGCATGGGAGCCTGGATTCCTTCTGATGAGGATAATGCTCGTCCACACACTGCAGCTGTCACTCGTTTTGAAATTGTATGGAGGGGGGGTGGGGTAACAGACTTTTGACTCACCCTGTATATCAATGGCATATTTTATTTCCTTGAATAATTTTCATTTGTTATTTTGGTCACGCTTGTTGTGCGACTTTTTTAATGCATTTAACTTAGGATATTCCAAACTTTTAAAACGGACTGTACATAATATATACTTACACTGCTCAAAATAATTAAAGGAACACTTGTAGAATCCCCTACAGAGGGCGTAAATAATACTTTTTAGCAATTTCATCTTCTGCAACATGGAAGCCAACACATTTTGCTGCCAGATGTGCTGAGAAATTTGCATAGCAATATAACCCCCCGGAAAACAAAGTGGTTACATGCCAGTATACTCTTTGCTTGAAGATAACGGTCGAACATCAGAAGGTGCAGACATTCCTGGAACGTTGTTGTTAGTGCTCTGACATGCCACGAAGGCATCTTGAAGCAGTAGAAGCTGCGAGAGCCGTAACATTGCTCCAAACGGGTCAATCATTTCGGACTGTGCAAATGCCCTCAATGTGTCCTCTTCCGTCATTTTCCGACTGTGCAAATGCCCTCAATGTGTCCTCTTCCGTCATTTTCCGACTGTGGACACAATTCCAGGCGACTGGCCAGTATACACGAAGAGATGGGCAAGATCGTTATGTGCGGAAGAACCTCAACGGCCAGAGACCTGAGAAATGACCTGCAGATGTCAACTGGGGTAGCTATTTCAGATCAAACAATCCGGAACAGATTACGTGAAGCTGGCTTGAGAGCCAGACGACCAAATCGAGTGCCTAGGCTAACCCGCCAGCACATACATGCGCGACTAGACTTTGCACATCTACATGTCACCTGGCAGCTTCGCCACTGGCGTTCTGTTCTCTTCACAGACGAGTCAAGATTCCGCCTGATCCACTACGATGGCCGTCTACGTGTCTGGAGACGACGTGGTGAACAAAACACCGACGCAACAGTTTATGAGACTGACCGAATGGGATGTTGTTCCATTATGGTTTGGGCTGGCATCTCAATAGACCATCGAACGGATCTTGTGGTCGTCCGAGGGCGAATGACCGCTGACGTTTACATTCGTGACGTTCTGGAAGAACATGTGATTGTTGCTGCACATGGCATGGGAGCCTGGATTCCTTCTGATGAGGATAATGCTCGTCCACACACTGCAGCTATCACTCAAGACTTCCTACGGATGCATGGCATTCAGACCATGAGGTGGCCTGCAATGAGTCCAGACCTAAATCCCCTTGAACATCTTTGGGACATGCTTGACAGGCGAATTCGACACGCCCTTCAGCTCCAGAAACACTGCAACAGCTCACCCAGGCACTTACTGAGGGATGGGACCGGCTTCCCCAAGATCACATTCGTCGACTGATACGGAGCATGCCTCGAAGGTGCATGGAGGTTACTGCAGCCCGTGGTAGGCATACACATTACTGAGTGGTGAAAAAACTGATCCCTGGAAGAAACATGGCATTCTCCTCACAACGACCAAAGGACATTTCACTTTGTTTTAGGCAGGAGTCCTGCAGTTTCCTGTTTTTTCTTTGTTTCTTCACCAGTTGTTTCAATAATGCATTCTATTGTTAAATAAACCGTCTTTTAATGACCACATACAGCAATTTTGTCCATATTATTCGTAGCTGTTTCTGCACGCCGCTTAATAGAAGTCTTCCTTTAAATGTTTTAAGCAGTGTACAATTGCGAATAAAATGAAATTTAATAAACAGACTCAAACTCAAACTTTCTAACTTATATTCAGTTCAGTAAAACTACATATTAACGGTTTCTTTATTACCTATAGCAGAAAAGAGTTTAATAACAGTTTTACTTTTCAAATCTTCTACTCTAAAAGCATGCCCAAAAGAATCGAGTCTCTAATAAAAAAAAGTGACTTTACAAAGAAGTAAAATCAATTATCCCAAACTTTATTAGAAACAAGTGTTTTCATTAGAATAATTTCAAACTTTCATTTGTTATTTTGGTCACGATTGTTGTCATTTTTTTAATGCATTTAACTTATGACATCCAAAACTTCAGAAACGGATAGTACATGTTTAATATACACCTACAAATGCGAATAAAATGAAATTTAAGAAACAAACTCAAACTTGATAACTTATGCTCGGTTCAGTATAACTACATATTAAACGGTTTTTTAATTATCTATAGCAGATAAGATATAACTAAAGGAATTCATAGTTGTTTTCGTTTTCAAATCTTCTATTGTAAAAGAAAAGTTCCCACCTGCAATCGGTATCAAAAGAAGGAAAGGTAACAAGAATAATGTCCGGCGACAATAACAGGATGGTGGCATGTTTCCTCCTGAAAATAACAAGATATCAACTCAATATAATGAATTCACCTTCCTCTACTCGTCACTCTTGCAGAGTGATAACCCTCGACCCTTTCAGGAAACCTTAAATGTTTGCGTACAACACTCAAAGAGAGTGGCGACGAGAGAATCGAAAAGAGCTATTCGATAAAAGCAGATAAATGAACGGATATTTAAAAAGGAAAGGACGAGACACAAAAACCCTGGAATGCAATAAATAATAGTTAATAAATAAAAATGAAAAATAAAATAATAATTAACAAATAACAAAATAATCAATAAATATATAAGTAAAATCAAAATAAAACTAAAAAATCAAATAAAAAGCCGACGTTTCGGATAGAGACTATCCTTTATCAAAGCAAAAAGGATAATTCTCTAAAGGCAATAAGAATATTAGAGAATTATCCTGAAGTTAAGGATAATTTATTTTGCTTTGATAAAGGATAGCCTGTCTCTATTCGAAACGTCAGCTTTTTATTTGATTTTTTAGTTTTATTTTGATTTTACTTATATATTTATTGATTACTTTATTTGTTAATTATTATTTTATTTTTCATTTTTATTTATTAACTATTATTTATAAAAGCAGATACAGAAAGAAACAACTTTGAACTGTGATTTCAATCTTTCATCTAATATTACGTAGAGATTTTTTTATTTATCTCTGTATTTATCATTAACGTCTTTTTCTCTTTTAAAACAAGGTTTGGCAATTAATACACGAGACTGACGCTACTTTGAACGTGTTCAAGCATGTGCGACCACGACAATGTGTGTTTTCGATTTATGAACTATCCTTGTTGCCGTATGTACATATTGCAACATCAAAGTTGCGCGCGCCTATGTATTTTCTTGCTTCAACCGCATGCAGTGATTAGTTTGAGTTCCAATATTAAACATGGAACAAAAGATAAACATTATTTTCTGTTTTAAACTTGGAAAAACCGCTACGGAAACTCATAATTTGATAAAGCAAGTGTATCGTGATAATGCAATATCTCGTGGACGTGTTTTTGAATGGTTCGTTAGATTTCCTGATAGTCAGGAAGAGCTAAAAGATGTCGAACACATGGGAAACGATTTGTTAAGTGATCGGCGAATGAACCTGAAAATGACAGAATTAGGTTAGGTTAGGTTAGGTTAGGTTAGGTTAGCCTGACCTAAAGTATTAAACATTAACCGAGAAACAATTCACCTAATATTGAAACAAGGAATCTGTGCTTGGTTAATGGGCCCATTTCTTAACAGATGAACGAGAAGGAAACCAAGCGGATGCTTGCACGGAATTTATCGCAGCAGCAGATGCCAACCCGAACTTTCTGAATTCAATTGTGACAGCAGACGAAACCTCGTGCTATCAATATGACCCGAAACAAAACGATAGAGCATGGAATGGGGGCCCCAACATCCGGGCGAAAACAAATTCCAGTTTGAAGAGTCAAGAACAAAAGTAATGCTCATCAATTTCTTTGACAGCACTGGCATTATCCATAAGGAGTTTGTTCTGCCTGGACAAACAGTCAACAAAAAGTACTAGAGGTAGATTCTGCATCGTCTGATTAAGAGAAGCCGTTGAGTACGGCCATAACACGATACACAGTTTAAAACAAACTACACGATAATGCCAGAGCCTACAAAGCAGTGCTTGTCAAAGAGTTCTTAGCCAGTAAGGGAATTCTGAAAATTTATCACCCTCTCTATTCCCAGATTTGTCTCCAACAGTCATTTTCCTCTTTCTACCTAAAGGTGAAAACAATTCTGATATATCACAGGTTTGAGAATACAGAGAACATCGAAAAGAACATTACAGCCGAAGTTGTAAAGGTTAAGACAGAGGACTTTAAAGCATGTTTCCAAAATTTGTATGAACGCTGAAATAAGTGTGTAGTCTCAGAAAGTAACGATTTTGAAAAATATTAAACAGTTTTTCTAGAAATATGTCTTGTATTTGTTAAATGCTCCAGTCTCGTGTTTATTAATTTTCTCGCCTTGTTTGTATTAATCACATCGTTTTCGGCTTCTTTCACTTTTAGGGTTTCAATATATTTGATGTAATTTTTTCTCTTTAATATAAGTCATTTTGTATAGTACATATTGTATGTCACATATATTTTGATACGGTTTTAAATTAAACAGTTAGTAAGTTATTTTCTTAAAATTCTATATCCTGTGCTCTCTTCTTGCAAAAAAAAACAAACAAAAAAAAAACAAAAAAAAAACAACCACTACTCGGAACTGCTTATATCCTCAGGCGTTATACTAGATCCTTGATTAGGATTTCAACTTATTCAGCCTTATTTCCAGTTTTATGACTGTGATTCTAATATGACATTGCCTTTGCCTCAATAAGAAATTAAACTCCGAAAAGAGTAAAGGAAAATAACGGAATCCTTAAGTTCTTCTACAGGGTATCTGAAAAGTCCGGCACAATAGGAAAAAGTTTAATATTTCTGTTTTGTATACGACAAAACCTTTCGCGAATATTGGATTAGTCGCAGAAGGCCTGTTGCGTGGACTCCACGGTCACAAAATTTGAATCCAACGGGCTTTTCATTCTGGGGTTACCTCAAAACCATGTAAAAATTTGCGATGTGGCCCACCTGCGCAATAGGATTGGGGACGAATGCGATGCTATAGACAATCATTATAGCCCCAGGGTATTAATCTGAAATTCAAATTACAGACAAAGAACTACTGAACAAATTCTGTGACCTCACCTATGGTACAGGACTTTTTTTTACTTCTTTTATGCGCACTTTTTTACCCCCATTTTTAAAACAAAAAATTAATTTTCTCGAACGCTGTATTTAGTACATTTAAAAGAGCTCTATCTTCACTCAGTTTTCATCATTTCCGATCGAATGACATGTTATGTGCCATTTAAAAAGATTACTATTTCTAAATACCACGTGACTGCTAACCCACAACCCACTGGAACAACTTGGCCCAAACATTATAAGAATAACATAGATCTTGGCTACAGGAATCTGCATAGGGAATTTCACTCTTTTATCACAAAGACCAGGTGCTCCCCTCTAACTCCTACCCTTATAACTCCAAACCCAGTGGGTCAATCGAAACCAAACTAAATAGTGAAGTAAGGATTTTCATTAAGGATTTCGATCTTCAATTTCAAAAATGTAGAAAATATGAAAGGGACGGATAGACATTGTAAAAATCAATAAGTAGCTTCATTCTTACGCTACTTCTTAAAAAAACAACAACAACAAAAAAAAACCAAACCAATGGCTTATGGCATACAATGCACTAAAGACTACTCAGAAGTCGTAGGAATATGATCCACGAAGGATACACGCTGCAATAAAGGCAAAATGGTGGTCTAACATATACCCGAGTAAATAACTTTATTAGGAGCTTTAGCAAAAAGCTACTTATAAGATTGCACGCATCGTCCGTCCGCCGTTTGCACGATAACTTGAAAACGGATTAACGTTTTCAAATTCTTTTTTCAGAAATATGATCATATGGTCTTAGCTCGGTCGTATCAACTTTTCAGAATTTTTCGTGGACCTCTTCAAGTCGAATTCACATGATAAAACAGTGACTGTCAAGAATATCAAGATAATGGCTTGTCATATAACAATCGATTAGTCAAGAATGAATACACTAACTTTCGTTCATTGACATCGGCATGCGCACGTGAAATCGCTGTGTCGACGCACGATTGCTCAAGTGCTCCTAATCTATAATATTAAGTAGCGGAAGACTGGACTACTTATTGGTTTTATAATGTCCATCCGTCCCGTTCATCATTTCTACATTTTTTGAGGTAGAAGGTTGACAATCGGAATGTAACTTACTATGGGCATGCCCACCTTTCACTATTTATTTTGGTTTTGATTGGCGCACTGGGGTAGGAATTATGGGATTGGGAGTCAGAGAGGACAACAGATCTATGAGCTATTTCCGTACGTAAAGGAGTGAAATTCAGTATCCAGATTCTATAAGGCAATATATACTTTACTATGAAGTTTAGGTTCAATTGTTTCAGTGGGGTCGGAGTTGCGGGGGTGAAAGTCACTTGGTCTTTAGAACTATGGCAATATATGCCATGTGATATGTCATTCGATCAGAAATGATGAGAAAGGAAAGAAGATACGAGTTTTTTATACATTTTCTAAATATTAAGTTCAAGAAAATCAATTTTTTGATTAAAAAACTTAAAGGGGATTGAAAAATAATGATAAAGGGGTAAAATTAAATGACCGCAGGGTCCGCTATTTGACTTACCCTATTCGGGGAGGATTAATTTCTTGTTAATAAATGTATAAATGTGTTTCTGCCTAACAGCTAAAGCTCCTCCTTGGAATGTTTGCAAAATTTTATTTGCTATGACTCCACTATTTGTCCAACCCATATTGTGAAAAAGAAGATAAAAAATTTTGCTCACCTGTAGCGAACCGCGTGCTACCACAGCTCAAGAGTTTGAGCAAAAATAATTCTGACCGAGGCATTTTTTGTAAAGTATGTCGAATTGTTTCTTATTCACCTAAAAACACACAGAGGTTTCCCTTAACAGTTCCTTCCACAAAATGATTCAACAGATTGCACAATTCAGGTTGCATTCGAACTTTATCAGATCAAAGAAAGGCAAGTACAAGTTGAAAGAAGAAGAGGAAAAACAAGAATATATGTTCTTCCTTCTTTTCATGCGGAAAGGAAGAACATAACATTCCCATGTGACGAAAATATATTCCAAGTTGCAGATCCATTTATTCTCCTTTGTTTCAGTCAAAATTTTTAATTCATTAACCCCACATAATAGTCCCTAAATTCTTCGAATCGCGCTCAAGCTCTTAGAACAGTAATAAAATCCATAGCTCCCATTATCCCCTTATTTCAGTTTAATTCTACTGCTTAAGTGGATACCTACCTGCTTTCATTAGAAATTTCTTCCTATTTTATTATGGACAGAGCACCTGTGCCAAGAACATACGGCACCCGCAACAAGTTCTCTGTAGGGAAGAGGACGTCAAGTTGAAGCTACTAGAAAGTATGCAACTTAATTCTATTGTCGAATTTTTTTTTATTTTGATCTTCTTTATCTCTCGGAAGCTATCACATAATACAGAGTCCAGCAGGGAAAGCTAACTGTTTTGAAATCATAGTACACGGTTGTAATTTGCTATTTCAAATGAGGTGCCATTTATGAATCATAAAGAAAAAAATAACTGAATGAAGCAAATGGCAAGTGAGTCGCCACCTTGGCATTATATGCTTGGCTGCAACACTGTCAAGTTGTATTCACTATCTTTCTTTGAACAACAATATGTTTACGCCAGGGCCGTCCAAATCGTGCACGTCGCCCGCGTGCAACATAAAATGCTCGCGGACAAAGCTCACGGGCACAGCCGAGGATATAGTCCAAAACTCAGGAGGGGGGGGGGTTATTATTTTTTCCTATGCAGTGTTGCCAGACTTTAGGGGGCGATTGCATTAAATGAGGCATTACCGAAATAATGTGATACTTTTGTTACTGATACTTGCTTGTTTTTCGTCTCGCAAGCACATTCCGAAAAAGCATAAAATCACTGAACCAGTATTTAAACCGGAGTGTGAGAACTTGTTTTTCTTTTTTTTCGTTGTTCACAGATCGGATTCGAAATGCTTAATATGCAATCGTGTCCTGTCGGGGAAAAAATACAATTCTACCTGATATCGAGAAAATTGTCACATTAAAACGAAGAAAATAAAATGATAAACTGCCTCTTTTTTTCTTTTTTTTACAATGTCGAATTGATAATTAGCAAATCGACTTTAAGGAACTGATTAACGTAATGTGCAATAGGGGGATAAGGAAGATTACCCGCGGACAGAAATCTTGGAGAGCCCTGGTTTACCCAGTTTTTGCAAGCTGTTACTGAAATATCGCACAGCACGTTAAAACATATCTTCTGGAACTGCCGCTATTTTTCAAAGAACAATAGTGCGCGGATTGTTCATGAAAAGTTTCCCTTTGAGGTTCGCACACCATCCAAATGAAAACCATTCCTGCGAATCTCAACACCTTTGACCATCCTTTTGCAAGCGACTATGTCGGTGACCCATTTCGCACTTCTTCATTCCGATCTATCCCAGCCAGTTGAATCAGCATAGACCGTAACAAGTGGTAGGCCCAAAGAGTAATGTCCGGAGAGTAGCGTTGTCATGCAGCAGATCCACTCGGTGACCATTTTTCTTAAATTGCATGTTGCAGATTTCGCAGTTGCTGTGCGGAATGGTCAGTCTGATTGTCTGCCCTGACGAGAGGAGCTCATGATACAGCATCCCATTCTGATCCCACCAGGCAGATGCACAGCAGAACATTTTTTGATGTGAATGCTGAGGAATCGGCAGGGATGACCCAGGATTTTTTGAGTTTCGGGTTCCTGTACCGGTCCTATTTTTCGCCGCTGATTACAATCATGTGCAGAAAAAGCTTCTGGTATAAGTTGTTTATAATTAATAAATTGTGACAATAACACACAGGGAAACCACTTATCACATAAAATTTAATACGATGAATACGCATTTCGGCAGCCACGCCGCCTTCTTCAGCATCTAAAGGGGAAAGCTACGATCAGAGTAAGTAAGCTGAAGAAGGCAGCGTGGCTGCCGAAATGCGTATTCATCGTATTAAAATTTCTATATGGATAAGTGGTTTCCCTGTGTGTCACTGTTTGAAGTCCATCCACAGTATTTGGCTCATAGTACATCTGTTTAATAAATTGTGGTTTGCTCTGAAAACAAAAAGTTTACAAACACGTTCCACAAGATCGTATTTTCGCTCCAGATTGCGTGGTGCGTGAAATATGCATTTCCGACCATTAAGTTCCCTATCTCAAAATACTTACTTCACACTTCTCCACTATCTGTAGAATTTTGACTCTAAAGGTTTTAGACATCCTGCATATTTTTGAGTTTGTTTTCAAATTTTAAAAAATCTTTATTATATATTTTTATTAAAAACAGAAAGTCTTATTAGAAATTAACTTTCGCGAGAGATAGTAAATAAATAAAAGAATAAATTTTGCGCAGGACTTTTATAGTTCTACTTACCTAAAAACAAATTCTCAGTATAGAACATTCTCATGGTCCAAACATTTTATTTATATTTTTAATAATTACAGAAACATTATTATTTAACGAGATTTATAGATTCCTTACAATACAACATAGTGCAAAAAGAAATTTTTTGAAAACTAGTTTTTGTATTTATTCCCGCCTTTTTCAAGTCTACATATGAAAGGAATTACATCAATTACACAAAGATCATATGATTGGATCATAGTTCTGTTTAGTGACAACCAACCCCACCGTTTACCTGAGGCAATAACCTGTTTACAGCGATAATACTTTACGGACAAGTAGTTCCGGTAAGGTATCTTCAAAACCTGAAACATAAGATTATGTACACTGGCGGAAAGTAAAAGAGATGCTTTCGTTTTCAACTTTTATATCGTGTTACTATTTTATATTGTGTTAAATGAGTTAGTTATTAATACAAAGTTTTAATATTTTTTCGACTAACTTTTAATTCTTTATTCTTAATATTTTTATGATAATTGCTTAGTAATCGCAACCTTTAAAACCCGTATAAAAATTATTTCTTAACACCCCCACCTTTCTAACAATCCCCTTTCCACCTCACCCCCTAAACATTATTTATATTACAATATAATTATAATACAATACTGAATTACGCTGTCTCTTGTTCCCCATCCAGGGATCTACCCCGTCGGCATACGGCCATACTGGCCCTGGATGGACGATTGTAACCAAAATAAATAAATAAATAAATAAATAAATAAATCTATTTTTAAAATGTTATTGCAAATTTTTATTATTTTAATAAAAAAGTTTTAATATTTTATTATTAAAAATAAATTGGTAAATATTAAATCAAAATGAAAAAAAAATAAAAATGAATGTGTAGAATTAAAAATTAAAATACTAAATTGCAAATTTTACTAAAAATAATGACTATAACACAAAACTGTACAAGAAAAAAATTATCAAATTGTTTAAGAAAATCATAAAGAAAGAAACCTTTTTCTGTTGTACTGTCCTTTTATCCTGTTAGATCAAGTTTTACCACTACTACCCTACTCACTCTTTTCCTTGCCAATATCAATGAGCCTTAACAAAAGAAAGCAGGTTAGTGCATCAGGTAAACTGCGGGGTCGGCAAATAAACAGACTTTAGGTAACAAGTTTACGATTGGTCGAGAAGTGAACAATTTTATAATTGGCTAGTTAGATGAAGTCACGTATTTGGTCTAGAATTGGGTAAACGTCAAAATAAAGTTGCGAACTCAAAATAAGTTTTGTAGAAATTGGGCCGAGATACTTTTATAAATATCGATTGATTTTTGGAATCAATAAATCTCATTAATAAAGACAATACAAAAAGAGATTCATTACTTAAGATTATTATTTACTTTACCAAATAAAATATACAATATAATAAGCGAATATGATTATATTTGAATAAATGAATGATTAAACAGAGTCATTGAACCCATTCAATGTTAGTCTGAAATGAGAATTGTTGCTAAGATCTCTCCTTTCCAGCCCTGTCTAGCGGTATACATGTAGTTTAATGAGCACTGTCGTGAAAACTTTGTTATACAGCTTAAGAGTTCATTGAGCCACAGTTGTCTAATCGAGAGTTTACTGAGCCAGTAATTCCACTTCTGTCTCATGGTTCCGTTGCCTTTTCTTTTCCCCCTTGAATAAATTAAATTGAACGTCAAGTTTGTATATTTATCGTTTAATCATTACCAAAAACAAGCTACTCCACATAATTGCCCTACAAAAAGGAGCTAAAACGTTGTATGCCAATGAATGCACCATGAATACACGGGCTCTTGCGTTTATAGAAAAAAGTCAGCTTTTCCATTTAATGTCTTGATACTGATAACCTTGCCTAAATGGCATGATAAAATGCAAATGTGCACAGTTCAAAAATTTCAAATTAAGAAACAATTAACCTCAACTGTGCTGATGATTCCATTGAAGAACAAAATATTTTAAACGTTGTAGTTACCATCAATCTCAATGCTCAGATTGTTGTGCATGCACAGAATTGAAACAAATATTGTACGTTGGCAATTACTGAGACTTGTTGTAAGGCACCATGTTGTACTATCTATGGAGGAGCCTCCAAATATTGTCTTCATAATTTCAACACCTTTACTAGTGGGGCAATTATTTGAGAAAATGAAAACCCGATCACTCACAAAACATGGCAAAAAGATAACGTTTAAGCATTTGGAAGCGCCAAGCAGAAAAGAATTCAGCTATGTACAAGGTTTTGCAAAAATATACAGGACAGTACTGCTGGATAGCCTATCCTCTCCCTTCAAGGGCCGCTTCATAAAATGATAATTGGGAAAGTTTATTTTGTTAACCCATTTACGCGGATATTGGTAAAAATAGAAATTGAGGCTTGATATCTCAAATTTATATTCTGCAGCATGTAAAGACATAAAAAAAATTACATCTATGGACGACAGCTTATAATTTTAAATAAAATCCAAGTTTGGAATCGCTAGGCAACGGGCCAGGAAATGATGTCACTACTTAGTTTCTAATTTTAATTTTTATTTATAGGTTATCATGGAGCATGTTTAATTTTTAAGTATCATGAAATAATTGGCTATTTATTGGACTGCATTTTCATTTCATCGAAACTTTTATTGTGAACTTTTCGGACTTTAATTTCAAAATTCATATTCTTCAAAACCTTCAAAATTCAAAATTTTTTATGGTTATCATTTCATATTGTCACCTTTTAAACAAGTGCTGACTCAACAATGAAGTCCGTTTCTATGAAGTGTGAAAATTATGGCCAGGACAGTGGATTTGAGATTACTCGGACTATTAGAAGCTTTGTCATTTAGTAATCTTTTATATTTTATTAGCTGTAAGTCACTTTTAATTATATTCTTGTAATTTTTTATGTCTTTGTAAATTATTTTTTGTCTTTACATGCTACAGCATAGAAATTTAAGATATGAAGTCTCAATTTCCTTTTTTACCAATTTTGTCGTAAATAGGTTAACAAAATAAAATTTCCCAAATAGCATTTTATGAAGCGGCACCTGAAGCGAGAGGATACTACCCAGCAGTACGGTCCTGTATATTTTTGCAACGCCCTGTACAAAGGGTAAGGAGATGATTACATAATGCTTTGAAATCAGAAGCCGAAGTGTAGGAGAGCAAAACAAGCGTGACTAGATAAAGCCATTTTAAAAACAAAAAGCCTTCTGTTAAGTATATGACTGAATATATACTCAAATACACAAAGAATTATGGATAAACAAATTGAAATTAAATATATCAAACGTTATATCTCCAATAAACAGAATGCACAAAAAAGCTTTTAAGACTAAAAACAAGGACTCACATTTGTAAAGATTTCAGTATGTTAAAACTGAATGATTTTACTATTCCGTGTTTGGCACCAGATTAATTTTCGAAAAGCTCTTTCCGCGGTAAAGTACTCGTATATAGCTGTTGTAAAATACAGGGTGAATACAAAAGTCTGAACCCCCCTTTTATTGTTTGAACCGAAGCAGATATGTCAATTTTGATGAATCCAATGAATAGGAAAGTTGTGGGTGGCCTATCCCATAGTGCACTTTTCATCATCCCAAATATGCAAATTAGGACACATTCAAAATTTATCTCAAAAACCGTAAGGAATAGAGAAAAAAACCCAATTGCAAACTTGTTCAGCATTAAAAAACAAACAAAACAACAAAAAAAAAATCACCAAATCAGACCAACCAATCACCCACAATTACTGCACGAGAAAAACTGAATGTTGATATTTCCACCATGTAAAGGATGCAAATCAAAAAATTAACATAAATTACCATACTCACATTCACTTTCATGCAGAAAAGCAAATAAAAGGCATGTTTCAGCACGCAGAAGACAGAACAATTCCAGGATGGCAAACTACACTGTTCCGGAAATGGTCAACATGATCTTCTGCTTCGGAGAGGCAAGGAGAAACCCACATGCTGCAGTTAGGTTGTATCGAGACAGATACCCTAACGAACGCCATCCATCTCGTCAAATAATGCTTCACATTATTTAAAGATTCGAGGCTACAGGGAATGTTAATGCAGAACGAGGATGACCAAGGGTACAAGGCGACGAGGATACAACAACACTAGTTCTGGCTGCAGTCGCTGCAAATCCCCACACTAGCAGCAGGGCAATTGCTGCAGATGTTGGGTGCCATCAGAGAACTGTTCTCAACATTCTATACGCACATCATTTTCACCCATACCATATTCATTGTCACCAGGAATTACTGCCATTGGATTATGTTGCTAGGGCCGCCTTCTGCAACTGGTTACTTACCTGCCTGGATGACAATCCAAACTTCATTCATGAGGTGTTGTGGACAGATGAAGCCCAGTTCACCAGGGATGGAGTTATCAACAGGCACAACCATCATCATTGGGCAGACGAAAACCCACGATGTCTGCGAGAAGCAACTCATCAAGTGAACTAGAGAACCAATGTGTGGTGTAGATTGTACAATGACACTGTGGATGGGCCGTATTTTTACGATGGAACACTGACTGCAGAACGCTACCGGACTGAAATTCTCAACTTGGTAGTCACAGAATTCATTGACAATTTGCCATTGGCCTCGTATCAGCGCACGTGGTTTCAGCATGATGGAGCTCCTCCACATTACGGGTTGGTCGTTCGCGAGCGTCTAAGTGAGATGTTTGGACAACAATGGATTGGCCGAGGAGGACCAGTTCGGTGGCCACCCCGCTCCCCTGATTTTATACCACTTGACTTTTTCTTGTGGGGATACCTGAAGGATAAGGTTTATGCTACGCAGTACGCCTCACTGGAGGATCTGGTTCAACGAATCCAGGAAGCGTGCCGAGGAGTGACACCAGCCATGCTTGCCGATGTTTTGGCGTCAGTTAGGTTCCGTGCCCAATTGGTGGCCACTGTCGTCACATCGAGCATTTTTTTGATTAACTTTTTTTTTAAGCTGTTTGAAGTAACTTGTTTGTGCAGTGTGACTGTTTGTAAGCTACAAACAGTTTACCACGTGATTGTGGGTGATTGGTTGGTCCGATTTGAATGATTTTTTATTTGTTTGTTTGTTTTTTTATGCTGAACAAGTTTGCAATTGGGTTTTTTTCTCTATCCCTTACGGTTATTGAGATAAATTTTGAATGTCTCCTAATTTGCATATTTGGGATGATGAAAAGGCCGCCCACAACTTCCTATTCATTGGATTCATCAAAATTGTCATATCTGCTTGGTTCAAAAAATAAAAGGGGGTTTCAGAGTTTTGTATTCACCCTGTATAGTAAAAGTATTTCAAAAGCAATACCAGAAATAAAAAGACCCCAATACTGAAAGCAATTTCATTCAAAAATAGAACCCAAAATTTGTAAGAACGCCTAAGGTAGTAGTGAAACTGAAGCATCTCATTTCGAGAGAAAATCCAAAAACAAAAGGCCGGTTGCTATTTGTGTACGAGTCTTCCTTTGAACAGTCCACAAGAATATAGCTAGAAATCCCAAATTCCTTTGCTGTATATACAAAGCTTCAACACGAAGTCAGTCGTTGTTTATGAATTAGCAGGAGCCCATATGCAGACGATGCCCCTGTAAAATCTCCAGAAGTTTCTTCGAAGAACTGGAACCATAAAACAGGCCCTTATAGGTAGACGATCATATATGTTGGACGTCCTTCGAGTTGAGAGAAGCTCGACATAGCACATCGTCTCCTGGAATAGAAATTGCGATGAAGGAGGAATGCTCGCAACCATGATCACGACCGTTGATGGCGCTTAGGGGTTTTTGGAAATGGTTTGACTGTTCAAAATCGTTCAGTTGTAACATATTCAACCCTCTGTATAACAACAAATTCTGAAGTAAATGTAAGCAAATGTTGTACTCACCTTATTTTTTCCATTATTTCTATTAAATCTAGCAAACAAATTTGACTTCTTGAGAAGCATTTGCATACGGTCATTCATGACAAAATTGAATAAGAAAATGAAAACGCCCTGTAAATATTATAAAAAACTCCATGGACGGAAATTCTTTTTGAAACTCTATAGTGAAATGCCCTACTCACCTGCAGGCTGCTGAGAATGGTAAAAATGTAGGCAAAGGCAATCGTTTGTCGGTTGATGTAGAGGAAACCGAAGAGCCAAGTGACACCAAGAAGAGGGCAAAGGATAAAAAGACCACGAATTGTCCGTCTAATGACAAAAGAACCACAGTTTAAAATTCCTCATAGGAAGAACTGTTCAACCATTTATAAAAATATTTCAATGCTATTCACTTGGTACGTTCGTTGATTTTCTTTTGACCCTGCTGTACATTGCGGGCTTTATGTAAAGCCGTTGCCAGGGCCACAATGTTGACCTAAAGAATGCAGAGGACTTTATTTACAATGGGATAAAACAGCTTATAAAAACATTTTATAAATAGATAAACTCACACAAGCAATGAACAAAGCCGGGCCAGTAAAGGACCAAATGATGCCATTCTTAGAATTAAGCCAGCACCTGAAAGACAAACAATAACTATTGAAAGGACCACCACCAACAAAAAAATCAATAAAAAAACAAACTCAAAAGGAGGATTCAAGCATTACACTACTGTTTATAAAAATCGCAACGCCCTGATGGAATGATCTAATCCATATGCAATTTGCAATATTTGCATACAATGGGTCAGAGTATAAATGATTAGATTTTCAGAGTAATTGCTTGAAAGAACACCATGCCTCGACGACGACGAAGGATACCATATCAACAGCTAACAGACTTTGAAAGAGAACGCATAATTGGTCTGCGTGAAGCGGGATGGTCGTATCGTGACATTGCTGCTCGTGTAGGACGTAATGCAACGACAATTATGCCTGCATGGAGGCAGTGGAGCGAAGAGAACAGGGCACACCGAAGACCAGGCTCAGGAAGACCCAGCACGACGACACCACGAGATGACAGACACCTCTACGCATGTGTGTAGCAGATCGTACAGCCACTTCCACAGTGTTAGCACAACAGTGGGGTGCTACAGTAGGCAGGACAATGTCTGCTAGCAGTGTACGACGCCGTTTGATTTCCAGAGGATTGATGGCACGAGTACCATTGTTGCGGATTCCTTTGACTCAAAACCACCGGCGCCTCAGGTTGCAATGGGCCAATCAACACCAACAGTGGCAAGCTGAATGGCAACAAGTTGTGTTTTCGGATGAGTCAAGGTTTAACTTGCAGCACCATGACGGCAGGATACGAGTCAGAAGACATCGTGGCGAGCGCGACCTTCCAGAATGCATCCTGCAGCGTCATTCAGGACAAACGCCAGGGGTGATGGTGTGGGGTGCAATCAGTTACCATGGCCGTTCCCGTCTGATCAGAATCCATGGCAATCTGAACAGTGACCGGTACATCAGGGAAGTTGTGCAACCCGAGGTCATCCCCTTCCTGCAGAACCTTCCAGGCGCTGTATTCCAACAGGACAATGCCCGACCGCATATGGCCAGAAATGCCCTCGCTTTTTTCCAAGCACATCAGACGCCCTTGTTCCCCTGGCCTGCTCGTTCACCAGACATGTCCCCAATCGATGTTGCTCATCGATTGGCTCGTCAGACTCCTGCAGCAGCAACTGTGGATGAACTGTATACCCGTGTAGACAGAGCATGGCAGGACATTCCCCAGGCCCTTATTCAGAGCTTGTTTGACTCAATGCCACGACGTTTAGAAGCTGTAATTGCATCCCACGGTGGTTTCACCCGATACTAATGTGACAATAAAACGCATTGTATTGACCTGAAAATCTAATGGTTTCTTTTCTGACCCATGATATGCAAATGCTCCAAATTTAATGCCGATTGGGCTATTCCATCAGGGTGTTGCGATTTTTATAAACAGTAGTGTATAATAATTGACAAAGAAATCGACGGGCCAAATTATACGAAAATTAGTAGAAAAGCATTCGGGTATCATTGGGTTTTTGCATAACAGAAATCTTTAAAACACTAGGAGATAGTCTTGCTGTTTCAGTGTTTGCCAGCAAGTTGGTAGATAGATACTTGTGGTCTCTAATTGGAATCTTGAATTTTTTTTCCTTTCGTTTTTCAGCTTCAGTTTTCAAGCATCACTTTATATGGATACAATTTATGTGATGTTGGTTGCGTTCTTAAAGTTGCCAAATGAGCTTTCAAAGATATCTTGTTTAAGTTGCTCATAGCCAATCATACCTCAAAAGTGCTCAACAGCAGAGAAATCTGGCTGGCCGTGTGTCACTAGCATAGGCGTTATTTTGTTAAAACGAATATCCAGTCGAAAGTTGTAGTATCGTTAAGATTAGCTCTTTGTCGATGTTTTTGTCAATGACTGTAATGAGAAAGTAACGAAACTAATTCTTTACTCACAGATCCAATGAGTTGATGTAAGTTGCATCGAAGGCAAACGAGAGACCCAAAGTCAAGAAAACGGTGAGTGCAGGCACACCTATAAAAACACATTATATTCACCCGGTATATTTATATAGATTAACTCAAAAAAATGGTACACAAAGAAAACATGCCAAAGGCAGCCACTGCATTTCACAAAAGCCGAAATAACTTGAAAAATTAACTCTCCAGGTCCGACATTTCCAAAGTGCTCACTAGAGGCAATGTTATTCAAAATGGCTGGCATGGACCACAAACATCATTGTGTACCAAATACGCTAAAACGTCATCGGTAACCGTTAATCAGAGACATTGCGGGACCAAATTTACGAAAGTACCACCTCCGCGTCACAATATCAGGGTACCCAAGTAGAATTTGTAGAATTAACCTTTCATTTTATTTCACATTAATAGAAGTCGTTATCGTTATCTGGTACAGAGGTAGATTATCGCGGAGCAACTAACCCCCTATATCTTAACGACTGCTCTATGATGGTCGCAGCAGCCGGGACCGACGGCTTTAGGGTAGTAAGGAAGTACTGGATGAGACAAAGCTACATTACCATATCCAGCCAGGTAGTAAGGGTAAGTGCGATGCGATCTGAGAGGAAACACGCTGACAACCATGATGAAGATGTGAACTCCTTCCAGAAACATCCACGTGAAAGACGACAGAAAGAAAATGTGGAGAAGAGCGGCCACGACGTAACAGGATATCTGAAATTATGGTAAAACGGGGTGTATGTCTTAAATGAAAACGTTTCTGAATTGAAACATGAAAGAAAAGGAAAGCAAACTTACAAGATTCGTAGCGAATCGAAGTCCAACTAAGAAAACGACATTGGCTACCAAGAGACAGAAGCACAGGTTGGCATGGATGGCATTCTTCGTGCTCCAAGAAGACCTAATTTTGAAATGAAAACCAGGAGTTACTATTTAAATTGAAACAAAAACAACGTTATTCCATGTGTAACATTT
The DNA here is from genome assembly GCA_023313115.1 of Rhysida immarginata. Classification (NCBI taxonomy): domain Eukaryota; kingdom Metazoa; phylum Arthropoda; class Chilopoda; order Scolopendromorpha; family Scolopendridae; genus Rhysida; species Rhysida immarginata. The sequence goes on along the minus strand of JAHWFO010023234.1, from coordinate 505,243 downwards.
AAAAACTAAGAGGACCTGGTAAAAAAGATAACGAGGAGGCAGCCAACAAGTGCAAGAATGGAAATGATGCAGCCAGCCAGTGTGATGGTGGAGAGAACAGCCATATGATGACTTGGTAACTAATAAAGATAGAGTAAGTATTCATAAATTAAATATGAAACGTACGTATATCTATCTGAGAAGTAAATTAATCAGTTAACTACTTCAATATCGTTGTAGTTCGTGAGCACGGCAAAAGTAGTCGTGTGGTTGCATTGGCACGTAACGAAATCCTGCGATATCTCCTTCAGCCAGCATCCAGTGCCATCGAAAAAATATTCTCCACTAAATAAGACAAAACTCAAATCGGTAAACCTACCGAAAATCAATCTTTGTTTGATTTACTAAATAAGTAACTCACGTGTTGGAAGTGTTGAAAAAGACGCATATGGTGTTGTTAGACGGTGTTTCACTCGTAGTTTGCATGGTGACTGTTACTTCAGAGTCCCAATGGGCACAGGAGGAAACGTTTATGGAGAGGCCCAGTGGGATAGAAGCCAAGCGAACGCTAGAACTGTTATCAAACCAAAACAATCAACAATAAAACAGTAAACAAGCGTAGTAATTTACAGGGTGTAACGTAATTCAGGGACAATAAGTACATAGCGTGATGTCGAAAATGTCGAAAACTCAAAATTTAAATTGCGTCGTTACGTCATTTATGAACTTTCCGCACCAGCAGTTCATTACATTCAAAGGGGCGATTACAATTAAATCGGCGGCAATTGTTGAGATTAATGACGTTTTCGACAGGTTTTCAGCAAACTTCGCGTAATGTTTAGACCCTTAACATTTGAGTTTTGAACATTTTGCATAAGGAGATGTAAGTTTGTAATCATGCAAAGGATCACGCTAGGTACTTATTGTCCCTGAATTACGTTACACCCTGTATACCGGGTGATCCAAAAGTGTATCACATTTTTTTACATTGTTAACGACATTTTCAGTGTTTGCTCATGCCTCGTGATTCTTATGAAAGCATTGAATTGCTGGAAAGCAAACACTGAAAATGTCGTTAACAATGTAAAAAAAATGTATCACACTTTAGGATCACCCGGTATAGTAAAAGATCCTATACTTGTTCATGACATAGACAGGTAGGAATTTATCCAAGGACTTCCATAGGTAAAAGACGCCAGTAACGTTACACGAAAACGAAGATGACGTCAGCGCAATTTGTGGTCCTCTCTCTTCGAAAGCAAACACCAAGTCTTTTTCGATGTTCGTTTTAAACACTTGGACATCTGAAAGAGTAAGACAAACATGTAGGGTTCTGATGTGATGACCAGACGATTCCAACAATGGCCAACTCAATGGAAAGAATTCAAATGTGATACGCTGTCAAATGCCTTACTATTACACAATATTCCACAATTTTGTGACTATTAGACTATCCGTCTACAATATTAAATTGGATGATACTGTAGAGAACTCTTATAAGCCAAAAAGGCATAGATCCCCGACGATTCCAAAGTTATTACGAACTAGGATACTTAAACATTCGTTTTTGTCTTACCAATATTTTCTTTGACGATATCCAGGGACTGGCCAGAATCGAGAGTTTCGGCTGCATTTTTTCCGAAATCTTCCACGCAACTAATCAGAGTCGATATCGATTCGATCTGCCAATCCATATAATCACACAAGAAGATTTTAAAACTTTTACATTTCAGAGCGCTATTCCATAAAAATGCTTTCCAAAATCTTACTTTCTTCTCCGCTTCTTCGCTCCACGATGTTAAATGTTCTGGACTCAGTACTGTATTAACGATATCTAAAGTGACATTGAGTACATGTTCCGACTCATTTCTCACAGGCAAAAGCTTGTCTTGAAGTTTCTTCAAATCGTGAACGACATCATCAGCATGAGATACATCAATATTGTTTTCCGTCCAACTGGCCAATTCCTCTAGCGCTTTCACAGGGTCATTGTTCGACTGATCTCTAACTAAAATGAAATGCACAATGTCCATTGAATACAGACAATGATGAATATGAATGCTCAAAACCAAATCGCACCTACCTGTGCAATTGCCCGTACACATGGTTGAAGGATACGCCGATTTGGTTATTAACTATGATACAAATTCGGTTATTACATGCAACAGAAAAGTATACACTAAGTGGCCAATTTGTTAGGCACATCATCTCCCACGAAAGCGTATTAATGCGACAGAGAAGCCTGGCAGTTGCACCTGAATATGCTGTAATCAAATGGTTTGAATATTTTGAGCACGTAAAGATCTGAAATTTAAAGAGGCATTAAACTCGGTGAAAGGCCCACACACATGATCCCGAATCTTCGAAACCGTGATTTGTTTTAGAATTTTCACTAACGACAATTTTTAGACAGTACCAATAATGGCAGGAAATCGAAATATGCAGCCAGAAGGCTTGTGGTCGGAAACAAATGCTCGCTGACAGGGAACTAAACAAAAACATCAGCATAAAGATCAACTCAAACAATTGTCAACTAATCGCTACCACACATAGAAAAAATGCCAATGAACATCTAAAGAGCAGCTTGCCGGACGTTTCCAAGTTAACGGCCCTTACTAGTACCACTGTTTTGGGTGAAAAGTTCCATTGACTCTGGGAATGCCGCTATCTTATTATTGATGACTGGAAAAAACATTACATGGTCCACCCAATCACGAACATGAGAGTAAGAGAATACCGTCAAAAGTACGAAACGATGGACACTTCCCGTGAAATGACCTTTCAGGCATGTAGTAGATCGATCATTGTGTGGAAATGTTTTCTATGGCCAACTTTATGTTCACTGATCCCTATAGAGTAAACAGTGAATTAGTAGCGTATTTGAGCCGTTTTGCCAGCCTTGTTTTCCCGTTCATGCTCACTCTCTTTCATTTTGGACAAGGACTTTTCTGAAAAGAACACTGATCTGAAATTGCAGAAACGCCTCGAGCACTCTGGCAACATTGTTGTCGGAAACATGTGGGAGTCCAGTACTGTTGCTTTTACACAAGAATCCCGTGTCCACAGGCGTTCTGCACAAGCTGGGAACGTTATTTTCACCTGGTGCATAGAGATTTTCGCGAACATATGAACGTATACTCAGATAGATACTGGAAAGTGGATGGATCATCAACGAGTTTGACCTTTTTCAATGACCGTCGTATTATTTCCAGACCCGAGTCCGATCGGGATTCCGATATCACCAGACCTCTGTCAGAGTTGTGTGCTGCCATCTTCGAGGAATGAGGTAAAATACCTGAAGACCAGTTTCGGAAATTTGCCGAATAAATGCCCTGACCATTTCGAGCAATAATAGCAACTAATGAGGGTCTACCATGTGCCTAAATTGACCACTCAGTGTAATCATAATGAAACACAAAGAGGCCATCTTATGCACTATAGTGGAAATGGAAAATGTTACACACTGAGAACATTCCCAAATCGTGTCTTATATCAGTTTTCAAAACGAAAAAAAATAGCCATCACTACACGTTTTAGAAGATATGCTTAAAATGTCATAAGCAGTGTCAACGGTTTGTAAATGTTTTCAGAAATTGAACAGTTTAATAAATTATTATCAGCTTAATGACTTTAAGGGAGGTTACAATATCGTGAGGAAACGTATGCTAATTTTACGGATTTGTTTATGGAGACATGGATCCAGATCAAAGAGCATGTACTTGAAGCAAAATAAGTCTTTTATTTCAAGGCCAGCAAGAATACATTCTTCGTAATGATTGGTCAATCTCTAAGTTAGCTTGGTTGTTTATCATGGCAGCGTCGTTTCCGAATAAACAGAAACTGCTCATTTGTTCCTTGAGAAACAAAATGTAATGCACGTACAAGTCCAAATCAAAATCTGTGGACAACATTTTTTTTAAGTTAATGGTTTTCTTTATTGAGCTGCAGATGAGTAATTATCAAACCTACAACTATGAAATACATAAGGCAGATTGTTTATTCGAATATCATGCTTGATATAAAAAAAAATTAAAAAATATATTAAACATAACTTAAAATAAAAAGCACAAAATAATCAAAGCTTGTGTCAAAATACTGTGGACACAAAAAAACAAAAGTCATAATACTGTGGACAATGCTATTTTTACTGTAAAATTTATTTTCTATGAGGTAATTTGCATAAGGATCAGTTCAATATCGAATTATAGATAGAAGGTTTATACTTGTACATTACTTAATTAAGAAAATGGCTTCAACAAAAGCAATGCCACTCGAAATTCGTGAACGCATTATTGAATGCCATAAACACAAAGAATTAATCGGAAAAATCGCTACAAAATTTAAAATATCAAAAAGTGCAGTTCACAAAATAGCGAACCAGTTTAAAGCAGTCGGCAATGTTGAAATAAAGAAGTCAACAGGGCAAACTAAAACAACTTCTAGTCGTGATGATAGAATGCTTCATTCTGTCATCAAGAAAATTAGATTCGCTCAAGGACCAGAACTGACTCAACTGTGGTCAGTCAACATCGGGAAAACTGTAACGGGTTTCAACCACATGTCGCTGTATCCATCAATTTGGGTATGAATTTTATACTCCTAAAATAAAACAATTTTTCACAAATGTGCAAAAGTATAAACGTGTGGAGTGGGCAAAAGAGCGAGCTGATTGGTCTATTGAACAATGGAACAAAGTGGTATTTAGTGATGAATCCACATTTCAATTTCTGTGGGTAATCAAAGTGGAAAAAAAGTGGTGAGAAAAAAGAATGAGGCTAATAATTCTAATTGTATAACAAGATTGAACAGAGTAAAAAAAAATGACTTTGATGAAACTTTCACTATCGTCTAGCTATAACCAGTTCTATCTTGAAAACTACTGAACCGATTTTGATGAAACTTGGACTGTTCCCGAAGTTGAAAGATACTTAATCCAATAAAAAAGAATTATTGCAATTCGATTTCCAGTTTCTGAGAAATACGTGGACAAACATACATACATACATACATACATACATACATACACTTATGAAATTTGGCACACGTGTTTAGAAGCCTACACAGACTAACATATACGAATATTGTGCAATTCCAACAACATTACATACATACGAGTCAAATTGATAACCTCCTTTTTTGAAGTCGCTTAAAAAGAAGTGTTAAGTTTCCAGCAGCATGCATGGTTTGGGGTTTTGTAAGTGCCAAAGGGATGGAAAATAACATTTCATTGATGGAACTATGGATACTGAGCCAGCCTTCTTCCATCAATCGCCTCATTTCGCCTTGGTCGTAGCAGCATCTTTCAGCAGGATAGAGCATCTTGCCACACAGCAAAGTCAACCAAAGAATGACTTGCAAGAAAACAAGTGAATGTTATGGAATGGCTTGCGAATTCTCCAGACATGAACCCTATAGAGAATATTTGGGGAATTTTGAAAAGTGAAATAAAGAAAGCTGGACTAATAACAATGGATGAATTAAGAATTCAGGTGCAGGATACTTGGAATAAAATAACACCAGACACATGCAGCAAGCTGATATCTTCCATGCCACGAAGAATAACTGCACTTCTTAAGGCACATGGAGATGCCACTAAATACCGAGTATCCAGTATTAGGATTTTTGTTTTTTTGTGTCCACAGTATTTTGACATAAGCTTTGATTATTTTGTGCCTTTTATTTTAAGTTGTGTTGAAGGCTGCGTGCGAGTCAAATAATTTCAAGAAAACTTTGATTTGAACCATTCGAACATGCTATCAAATCTACATTAAAACAATTCGAAATGAATTGATCTGTTTATCGAGTCATTCGAGCCTTTATCGAATTCATTTGAACTAGCATTGAAGTTTGGCTGCTGTAACGAATTGTGTGATTCATTCAATTAATTTGTATTCAACAGCTTTTGAATACCTTATACGAAACCTATTCGAATAGCCTTTGAATATTCCTTTCGAAACCATTTGAACATATTTCTTTTGAATATACCTTAGTTTTCTTCACTTTTCTCAACATATTTGTTGTAATGTTTCCTTATGAAAGACCTAGATGATGAATTAGGTTCCATTTCTAGCACTATTGTTCTAACGTTAAAGTTAACGCTGCAGTCGTACGCGTACGAGTGGTTCTGAAATCTTTGAATTTCAATTAGGTATTTTAACTAATTGAAACTGCATTTACAATGTCCCCGAAGATTTCTAATGGATTAGTCCGCCATAAACACCGAAATGAGCTATTATTTGTAAGTAGTTATAAGCTTATTTTCGGATGTATTCGAAGGTTTCGAATGGTATCGTTCGGATAAAACGATCAGCCTCCTTGAATCGAATTAATCGAATGGATTTGATTTCAATTCAAGTGTTTTTGAACTTTTTCCGAGTCCATTTAAAATTATATTTGTTTCATTTGAAGCAGAATTTGTGGTTTTCAAATGAATTCGTCTGCACCCTTATTCGACTCGAGTTAACACTCGTACGCAGCCTTAGTTGTGTTCAATATATTTTTTTTTATTTTTTATACCAAGCTTGATATTCGAATAAACAATCCATCTTATGTATTTCATAGTTGTAGGTCTGATAATTATTCATCTACAACTCAATAAAGAAAACCATTAACTTAAAATAATGTTGTCCACAGATTTTTGATTTTGACTTGTACAAACATAGCTCTGCGATGTAACAATTTTGCCATTTCCATTACTAGGGCATAACAAGTAGTTTAATCAGTTTATTACAACGGAATTGTTGTACTTCGTAACCGCTGCAAAAATGCCCCTTTTGTATTTGCATTGACACGTGATGTAATCCGCTCCCAGCTTCTCCAGCCAACATCCATGGCGGTTGGTAAAAATCTCCCCGCTATAAAAACAAAAATACTAATAAATTTTCCTTGAGTAACGTGAATAAGTTATATAATCAAGAACAAATAATTTTATAATAATTACGTAAAACTCGAATTCAAAGGAAATTACGACTCTAATTACGACTCTGGGGGAGGCCGTGGCCTGGTGGGCTTTCACTGAAACACAACTTCTCTGAAGTTAAGAAACATCAGGCACGGCTAGTCACTGGATGGTGGACCCATCAGTGATTCAAGATCTTCACCCCCCCACCCCCGGCTGCTGTGATCATCATACAGCAGTCGTTAATCCTGGTCCATCTAGAGACCCAACTCGTCGGCCTCAGGCCACACAGGCTCTGGATGGACGCATTGGATTACGATATATATAAATTAAATAAATAAAAATTCAAAAATTAGAATAATGCACAAAAGGTGTCGATTGATTGGCAATTCTCAGTATGATTATCGCATACTCCAAGCATTAATCAACATCATCTCAATGTTCATGCTTTACAAAGTACACAACCAAGAACACAGATAAAAAGTTTATTAGGAACTGTAGCAAAACATTAGTTATTAGGAGCTTTAGCTGTAAGCAACTTCAAAATAGGACGTTTCGGCGCAAGACTGATTCGGCGTAGGTTCAAAATGCCCAGTTTTGAAATAGAAGACCGATTTAAACGAGATCAGGGAGGAAGGAATATTATTGTGGCGAAATCCAATACGTGCTTATTTTACTTTTACAAAAGTATAGAAATGAGTAATATAATAAGAATAAAAAAAAAACTTCTATTACTGAAAAAATATATCTTAGCAATTTAATAAAGAAAGAATAAATATTATTAAACCTAATTGTCTTTTACATATTAAAAATGATAAAGTAATGGTTACATATATTTAGAAAAATAAAATGCACCCATGACCTTCATTGCTATTAATATTAGTAATGGTATAATGCCAAAAACTAGATAAACGGTAGTAACAAACAAAATAAGCACAAAAAACATTGTGGAATTGTGGTTTCATTGCTATTAAATAGCAACGTGAACATTTTAAATTAAATAGTGAAGATTAAGAACTTTTCATAAAATTTTCTTGAATTCAAAAAAGAAATAAATATTTATTTAGTTCTTCGTTTGATGATCTATTTATTATTAAAGCTCGACTCATTTGATTTTTAAAAGATAAAATTCGTCATTTGGTTATTTAAAAAGAAAACTAAAAGAAAATAAAAAGTTTTTTAGCTCATAGTTTTTTTATACATGTTTACTTAACTCACAACTTATCAAATCTGCAATCAATTTTTCACCCACTGCCCGTTGTTCAAGCGACTCCAAATTTAGCACACTGATTCACTTCTGATGACCATCCAATCCTGAGGGAAAATTTTCAAAATTTCGGTTCTTAAAAAGGATTAAAACTGATTTTCATTTAATTTATTATCCCGCTTAAAGGAGGGTGAGTCACCTGTTCAGATTTAACTTTCATCCCTTTAAGGGAAACGGCCACCTATTCAAGTAATCTTCATTTTCGCATATTTATAGCAAAAGCATGGGTTAAAAATTGATTGCAAATTCAAGAATAAAAAGAATAGAATAAAAAAATATAAAATATTCCATTTAAACAGGAATTCATAAAAATTACAAAAAGAAAAGGCCAAAGTGTGGCGTCGCGTATTTAACGTTAAATTTTAAAATGAAAAAACTACGCGCCGCTACACTTACTCTGTAGTTTATTGCATTTTCAGATATTCTGTTATTTATGGATCATTCAGTACATTTTATAAAACTATGATTCCATTTTAACACTTACGTAATGACCATTCTATCCATCCTGATGCAGACAGTGTCGTTGAACGTGGTTTCTCGGGTTCTTTCCATCGTTATAGACACATTATAACCATTGTTGATATTCAATAATATTGGTATCGTAGCCAGATAATCCTGAGAGCTGAATGCAATCAAATGAAATTTCAGTCTATATAAATAATGTGGTTCGTATTTCTTATGATGATATATGTTGTCACCTGTCAATCACATCCAGAGGAAAGAAGGCGTCGAACGTCTTAAGCAGACAAACAACGCCGCTTGTGGTGAACCTGGGCGATTGAAATGACACGGCAATTTGGGATCGTCTGTCGTCAAAGGCAACCACCAGATCGCTCTTGTTTTTCATCTTGAAGATAATCATGTCTACAAAAAATTGATTGACATGACATCGTTCATTGGTTTCATGACTAAATTGATTTCAAGTCTAAATTTTTTTACCGACGTGTTCTTTCGTGTAATTTAATATCTGATCAACATCTGACAGGCCTTTATCTGTTATTTCTCTGAAGTGTCCTGCTATTCTAATCGCTGAATATATGAACTTGATCTAATGAGATAAAAATGCTTTAAGAACGTTTCATATTCAACCAAATTGTTACTTTCCAATTTCTCTTACCTTCTTCTTTGCATCCACCATTTGCAATTCGTGTGGATTGAGCAAGATGTTCACCACGTCTAAGGCTAAATGGATCACTTTACTTGCCATAGACCACCGAGGATACTGTTCAATGTTAGACAGCACGTCTTTCACCATGGATATGACGTTACCAACTTCAGACGGATTCAAATTACTACGAGCGCGATCTCCAAGCTCTCTAAGTGACTTCAACGGATGCATACCTCGAATAAAAGCCCTAACTGTCGTGGAAAACGAACGGCTAAATGAAACTTAAACCGGCGACTCCAAGCGTTAATTCAAAGCATAACCATGACTCACCTTCAGGTGGAAAGGAACAGACACCCTTGTACTTTCCGTTGCAACTGGTGGATGAAATTATCGGAACACCACTGATATTCCAGTGTACCAGGGCACAATCGCCATCATCACTGCAAAGAAGCCTAAATTTAGTTCTCAAAAGCAATTACATGAATACTACTCATATGTTTACAGGCTGAAAACAAAACAAAAATGAAAAGAATCTACCTCATAAACCAGAACTCCACTCCGTCCTGATCCTTCCATCGGTTTAATGTCTCATTAACCCGATATTGTGTAACGTGATCGAAAACGGAAAAAACCGGAGCCACGACACCACCGAATTTTCCACACAGCCCCTTGAAACTTTGCCAGTCGTATTTCTCGGGATAAACAAAGAAACAGCGAAACCACCTCAAGTCTTTCCCATTAAAAAGAACACGATCCGATAAGCCCAGTGAACACTCCAAATAATTTTCTGAGGGACAAAAAAGAAAACATCTTACCAATAAGGTGCGTAGAATTTAAAAGGCAAACGAAAAGCGAGACATGCAAAAAAGTAAAGACAGACAGTTAAATTGCAGTCATGATTGTGATTAATACGAGGGTATGCTGGAAAGTAACAACTTCTTCCTGTTAATTCCATTATAATTATTTTCTCACAGAATTGTCCTGGCGATGAATACATTTCTCCCAAACGTCGTCCACTTTCTTGCTACATTAACTGGCGAATAGTTCACTTTTCACTGCGAAACCAGAGCCTCGCTTCCATTTTCACTGGATCAAGTTCAAATTTTGGGAACAGATGAAAATCGGATGGCACTAAGTCGGAATTGTATAGAGGCTGATCATCAACAGTACAACCAAGAAGCTCAATCTGTTTTGTATTGCACTCGTGTGCGGAGGAGCTTTGTCATGCCGTAGGAGGGGTTGCTCCATATGTAGATGAACTTTTTAAGGTTTAACAGGGCTTTACAGAATTCACTGTAGTGCTTTTAGACAAGAATTCCATACGCGTTAAGCTTAAATAACCCAGTCGACTGTAAGCATGTGTATGCCTGCTGATAGTACCAGGATTGAACTTTTTGGGCACACGTGATCTTTTATGACGGAACTGCATTGGCGATTTCTTGTTTTCGAGATCGAAGCGAAGTACCCAGCTTTCATCACCCGTGACGGTAATGTTTAAGAATCCACTGTCTTCACGTTCGCAGTGCAAAAGCTATTCCTGGCTCATGCCCAATCTCTTCTATGTTTAGAAGGCATTCGCGGGACCCGTCATGCACAAAGATTCGGAATCCCAATTCTGCAATTATTGTCTACACCTGCTCCTCACGACTGACAGCTGTTCCTGCATTATGCGACGATTCGCTCAAATGAGTTCATTGACACAATTCCGGCGAACGTCATCCGTAACAGTTTCAATTATGCAAAGTAACTCAACAGGCTCATCGTTCCACAACCAATAACTAAATCGTCGAATAAGCATTCCAATTACAGTCGATTCCGTTAATACGTTTTTCGTGAGCATAGAAGATAAAAGACGATTACGATTCGCTGAAAACCCCAAAAGTGTTGTGTTACGAGATAAGATGGAGACTATTGCATTTTACATACAATCTTCTAATATAAAAGTATTAAATGCTGACAAGAGCTATGGAATCAACAGAACATTTGAATGGAATCAACGGTTATCCAATGAAACCAGTCGAATTCGCGATTATGGAATAGCAATATCGAATATCACATGACTAGTAAAATTTTTACAATAAACATCGCAAACTTTATTAGAGTTTCTTATTTTTTTAAGAAATGCGTATTACGCAGTTTTTGAAATAAAACACTTATTAAAGGTTATACAAAGAAGGTTGCATTTACGTATACATAGCTATCATGGGAATGAAACCAAGGAAAAAACAAATATAAAGAGGGAAGACTATTAGGCATGTTAACAGGTTCGACTGTAGTCGTGATCTCGTGCTTCTGTATAGTGCATTTAATCAATATTCACCCATCCATCAATTTCGTCAACAAACTTATTTCGTTTCCAGAGTTAAATGGTTGTTAGAGCAGAAACTTAAGTGTCTGTTTTTCTTGCATGTCTCTTTATAGGTAAACATAATCACAAATAATAAATCACAACGAATAGTATAAAATATTGTCTTACCTTTGTAGCAACGGAGTCTCAATTCATTTGCAGAGGAACAATTCCCAGTCGGGATGGAGCCTTTTGAAAAACCTTGCAATCTACAGCAACGAAATTGACCTAGTTCTCAAACTTCGTTAAAATGAATCTGATTAATTCAACAAACTTCAAGTGTAATTTTCAACCTGGACGCGACGAGTGGATACAGTGCTGGTGTCTGAGGACATAGCGAATTACGAAAGGCAGCAAACTCCACCACCAAATATTCTGATTGAGACGCACACGCGAAAGTATCCGGGGCGATGAAAGACACTGTTGAAGAAAACGATCATTGATATTCTTAGATAGCTCTAATACTACGTATAAAGGGCATGACCATTCAAAATGAACGAAAAGCCCCTTTCGGGTTCATTGAAAACAAGCTGTGCATTTCAAGTAGATTCTCTTTTTACCTTCCTCTGATACGTCATCTTCCTCCTCCACGCACCTGACTCCCGCATAAGGAGGGTCACAACGGCACTGATAATGAACACGTACAGGGATTTCGCACATCACGAGGTGTCTGCTAGTACAGTTCACGTGGTTCCGTATACCGTTGCTCACCCAGACGAGACAGTTTGATGTCTCAGGGGTCATGCAGTAAATACGGGAAAGCCAGATCCAGTAGCTGTCTTTAAAATTAACAATAATCAAATAATTAATTTTAAATTTAAATGTGGGTAGTCTCCTTTTAATGGGGAAAATCGTAAAATTAAAATTTAATATAAACAAAATAAAGTCACCAATCTTGAAAAACGATGGAAGAAAGTTGTGAGATGGAAGAAAACTTAAACGATGTAGTCTATTGAAGATGTTGTTGATTGTAGAAATAGTTTAAGTTTTCTTCCATCTCACAAGTTTCTTCCATCGTTTTTCAAGATTGGTGACTTTATTTTGTTTTTATTAAATTTTAATTTTACGATTTTCCCCATTAAAAGGAGACTACCCACATTTAAATTTAAAATTAATCATTTAAACTCCTTAGATCAATAATAATCAAATAACACCAACAATAATAAACGAGTTTGGTGAATAATAAACGAGTTTGGAATAATAAAAACGAATACCAGTTGACACTACCGTTTTTGTAAGATCCTATGACTTCCAGTATTTCGCTGCGGTACCAAAACGCGTTAAACATCTTGGAAAGTGGATGCAAGCGCAGGCATATCGAACGAGCTTCGCACAAAGTGTAGTGGGTTGGGTTCAAGAGTACTGAAGAGGCGAAGCAGGAATCCCTCACCAAACGGAAACCAGGTGGACAGGTGCCTTCATAGTCAAAAAAGTTAGCGTCTGCAATGAAATTAATTATATATAATTTTTAATGTAAAAATAGATGAAGCCAATAGATACGGTGTGCCAAAACTAAGACACAACCCCCTTAGAGATGGAAAGTTTTGGTGACGACATTAGTGATTGCGTGAATAGAGTCATAAGTAGATAATTAGAGAAGCAAACATCGATCAAGGCCAGTTATCACAAAAACGGGTCATACAGAAGATGTCATTGGATGACACTTAGTCGCCAAGCCAGTTGTCAGATTTCACCTCTGTTCAACCTACTCATCTTCACCGTGGCTAATTTCATTATAAAGTGGAGGTAAGAAGGGCAACGGGTGTGAAACAGTGCAGTGCTGGACTTTACAAATTGTTTTTTTTTCCAAATACCAGAATCATTGGGGAATTTCGACAACATCGTTAGGTCCAGCATGGAAGAAATGCTGTCGATAAGCCTTAGATAACAATAACGAATCCTCAACAAAAGTTCAAGCAGTGCAGAGCAATCTCGCAACATACTTTGGCAGTATGATGATCTCATGTGTGATGGGTCTTAATTTATTTACATTTATACATAAAATGCCACTGATTTCATAGTTCTCTCGCTAGTCTTGTACGAATAGTTCTCTCGCTAGTCTTCGCGAAAAGTATCCTTCTCATCCGCTGCCAATGGATTTGCCAGATCCTCCGTCTCTGACCAATCGTGTACGTGCAGTTCCAGCGGAAGAATTCCAAAAAGCGGTAAACACTTTCCCGCCAGAGAATGCAGGAGGACTCGATTCCTTAAGGATCTTTTGTGGATTCGAGAGCAAGACACACAGGAATGTTTGGAAAAGCCACTTTGCAATCTATGCACCCTCATCCTCAATCCGACCTATCCTCTTTGGTGCCTCATTGACACCTTTATAGAAGAAAAATGGTGCCTTTCGGCCAATAGCTGTTGGTCTCACATTGAGGAGGCTTGCAGCTAAGATTCTTTGTGGGAGAATCAAATCACCACTTGTGTGCCCTTTTTGTCATCCCAACAGCTTGCAATCGGCCATCCCTGGAGGAGCTGAAGCAGAGTCACACACGAAGCGAATATACTTCTTACTCCGCATGACAAAACGCGTGCTCTACAGAAATGCCTTTAATGAAATCAGACGTGACTGAAGTGAAGCGACGGTTTCCCGAGCATTTCCTTTTGGGTGGACAGCTTATGCGGAGGAATCCCCTCTCTTTTTTGCTACAACAGTCATCAAGTTACAGAGAGGATATCAATATGGGGTCCCTCTTGGACCTATTCTCTTCGCCTTAAGCACCAGCCGTTGGTCGAGGCGATGGAAACGGAGCTCAATCTTTGGTGCTTGGACGACGGGGTGATAGCTGGGACGCCAGAGGAAGTCTTCAAAGCCACGAAAGTTCTCAGCCAAAGAGCAGCTGAAATCGGCCTATCCATCAATGGGATAAATGCGAACTCGTTACTCTTGGGTCCAGCAGCCATGAGAAAGAGACGTTATTTTCACGATTCCTGTCAAAAGTGCCCTCTATTCAAATCATACAGTGAACTTGGGTCTTTCTACTTGGCACCCCTCTTAGTAACGAGTCCCTTTCTGGCCTAATTGATGAGACGACAGCCCAACTACATGCGTTTGCAAAAAAGCTGCAGTCGCTCACCACACATTCGGCATTTTTCTTACTTCGATGCGCCCCTACCTGAAGAAAGGCGAACAAGGTAGCCGAGTATGATGCCGAGTTCAAGAGTTCTCAACTGCTCGCTTGAGGATGAAACTTGGATCCAGTTAGGCCTAGGCGTCCGACATGTGAACAGCATCGCCATCCCGTGCATTCTTCTTTCAATTTTTGTGCACCAATCATGCAAGACCTACTTCCCAGCCACATTCTGGAGAGCGAAACGGCATCCCAAGAAGTGGAGTGAATTTGGATTGCGCAGACGCAGGCGCCCCCTTTCCCCGTTATGAAAAAGTCACAAAACGGATGGGACAAGCTCCTCGTCAAATCCAAAGTCGACGCTCTTATGGAAAGAGCCTCTTCAGATGCCCATAAAGCGTTTGCTTGCATGTGTAGCCGAAAAAACAGGAGCTTGGTTGCAAGCATTGCCGTCACCTCAACTCGTGCTAGATTTAGAAAATGAGGCATTCCGGAGAGCGTGCGCTTTATGCCTGAGATGTGCTATTGTTCACTCACACATATGCGTTTTGCGTATGGGGCGCAGATGTAGATTCCCTTGGTCTTCATGGCCTTCTTGCCAACGCTCACCCGGTCGCAGCCCACGTCATTCGATCATCAACGATGTTATCGCACGAGCTTTGCGATCAGCAGACGTTCCCTGCCTAGAAGAGCCATCTGGTGCTCAAGATCGGACGGGAAGCACCAAGGCGGACATACACCTGTCCTATGGTCGAAAGGAAAATGTCTCTTATGGGACTTTATAGTATTAGAAAAGACTGCGAACAAAGAACGGGAGTTAGACGGCACCAAGTGATCTACGTACGTGGTATTTGAAGTAGGTGTTTCCGCTACTTTTCTATATCGTCATAGAGGGGGGGGGGGGGATTAATTTCGTGTTTGATATTTACTCAAATCCATACCTTTGAAGTAGCAATTTCCGCCGTTTTCGCAATGGGAATTGTTGCAGACCCGATCCACGACATCTCCGGTGACATTCGACAAGGCACCGCCAGATAAGTGGAAAACTGTTGATTCTAAAATAAATAAGTTAAGTTGTTTGGGATATCGTATGTATAGTTGTTTGGGATATCTTAAGTTAAATGCATTATAAGCAAATAAAAAACTCACATTATACAATCTTGATCAAAATAATTAGTAAAATTCATTCAATTCACAATGGTTCTCTCTTCATAAAATTATCAAAAAATAGACGCTACAATCAAGGAAATAAGTTTTTGAAATTATTCTAACGAAATTATTCAAATATGCAAATTTTGGAGTACGGTACAATTACCCTAAGATGGGATAATGCATATTTCATCAGTGGGAAGATCAATAATTAAATGAACAGTCATACATACTTGAGCGTTACAGAAAATCAAAAGCAATTTACAAAAATAGATAAAACTCTACAAGTCTCGGAAAGAAATCGAGTTTTAATCATTGGATTAAGTGCAAAACAGTAGATGCAAGCTGAAAGCTGAAATATCAAAACAATTAGGGATTTTGAAAGATGAAGAGAAGACCAAACTGTAAAAGTGAGAAATCGAAGTGGCTGATCAAACCACTCAATGATGGTGATCAAAGAACATGAAGCATATTGTGAAACAAGGCGGACATTCTACTATTGCGAGATCTCATCTGATCTATCAGCATCCTTAAATAAAAAGATTTCATTCGTTAGAGCTTCGAGGTATTTAAACGAATGAATATTCAATCGCTTGTTGCCATCAAAAACCTCTTCTGACACCCACTCAGAAGAAAAACCATTTGCATTGTACCAAAAGAGTTTGAGAATTGAACCCCCCAAATGTGGTCACAAGTCATCTATAGTGATGAGTCCACGTTTCTGTCTGAATTTCGACAAAAGAAATCGTGTGTAGACAGATATGAAAGATGATGCCATGCCTTCAACTATCAACCGAGAAGTAAAATACTCTTTAAAGCTGTTTTAAGAGTATGAAGATGTTTTAAGGGTCAATCAGTTGATGAACTTTGTTTTGGGTAGAGCCGGTCAATTTTGAACTTTTTACTGAAATGATGGGATTCTTTCTCATTCCAAGCATTGAGAAGATCTGTTCATTTGATGATGTTATCTTCTAATAGGATTGTGCACCATCTTATACAAGATGAGTCAAAAGTCTGCCCCCCCCCCATACAATTTCAAAACGAGTGGGGATGCAACAAATCTGTTGTAGGCCATATACAGGAAATTAAGTAGGAGCTAAACAATGTTTGTGTCAAATTTAACCTTTGACCTCTTTAACAAAACTTTTTAACCGTGTAAGGTACAACAAAAATGGCAACGGTAAACTTGCAGAATACACCATGTTCACGCCTAAATCAGCATTTTTACATAACTTATTTCTTTATTTCACAAGAAAAATACAGAAAATATCCAACTTGGTTACCATCTGAAGCAATGCATAATTGAAATCGTTATACCCATTTTTCATACATAATTAGTAAATGTTCTTTCGGAAATATTTATACAAACTTATTGAATTTGGGTTTTCAACTCATCCGAGTCTGTCGGAGGAGTTTCATATATACAGCATCCTTCACATAACTCCAAAAAAAGAAATCCAAGTATTGCTTCAGATGGTAACCAAATTGAACGTTTTCTGTAATCTTATGAAATAAAGAAATTTGTTATGTAAAAACGGTCACTTAGGGATAAACACGATGTGTTCCAAAGTTTTCCATTGCCGCTTTTGTTGTAATTTACCCAATTAAAAAGTGACAATTTGATATGACCCCTTAAAGAGGTCAAAGGTCATGTTTAGCCCCTACCTAACTTCCTATATGTTGCCTGCAACACTTTTGTTGTATCTCCATTCGTTTTGAAATAGTATGGAGAGGTAACAGACTTTTGACTCATCCTGTATATCAAGGGCATATTTTATTTCCTTGAATAAGTTTCATTTGTCATTTCCTTGAAAAGTCACGGTAGTTGTGTGACTTTTTTAATGTATTTAACTTAGGATATCTCACAATTTTGAAAAGGACCTTAAATGTATAATAGACACTTAAAACTGCGAATTAAATGAAATTTAATAAACAGACTCAAACTTATACTCAGTTCAGTAAAACTACACATTAACGATTTTTTCATTATCTATAGCAGATAAGATATAACTAAAGGAGTTTAGGGAGCATTCATAATAGTTTTACTTTTCAAATCCTCTATTCTAGTGAAAAGTTCTCACCTCCAATCGATATCAAAAGAAGGGAGGGTAACAAGAATAATGTCCGGCTACAAGAACAGGATGGTGGCATGTTTCCTCCTGAAAATAACAAAATATCAACTCCATATAATGAATTCATCTTCCTCCACTCGTCACTTTTGCAGAATGATAACCTCGATAACCCTGGTGCTATCAATATGACCCCGAAACAAAACGACAGAGCATGAAATGGGGTCCCCAACATCCCCACGAAATAAAAAATTCCGGTTTGAAAAGTCAAGAACAAAAGTAATGCTCATCACTTTCTTTGACAGCACTGGCATTATCCATAAGGAGTTTGTTCCGCATGGGCAAACATTCAACAACGAGTACTACAGGGAGATTTTACAGCGTTTGATTAAGAGAATCCATCGAGTACGGCCATTATTTCATGCAAAAGGGAATTGGTTCTTACTGCACGATAATGCCAGAGCGCACACAGCAATGCTTGTCAAGGAGTTCTTAGCCCGTAAGGAGATCCTAGACAATCATTATAGCTCCAGGGTGTTAACCTGAAATTCCAATTACAGACAAATAACTACTGAACAAATTCTGCGACTTCACCTACGCTACGGGACTTTTCAGACATCCTGTATTTTTTACTTCTCTTTTGCGCACTTTTTAACCCCCATTTTTTTAACCAAAACTTCAATTTTCTCGAAAGTAGTATTTAGAACATTTAAAAGAGTTCTATCTTCATTCGTTTTTCATCATTTCCAATCGAATGGCATGTTATATGCCATTTAAAAACGTTAATATTTCTAAAAACCACGTGACTGCTAAATCGCAACTTCGATCCCACTGGGACTATTTGGACCAAACATCATCATAATAATATAGATCTTGCTTACAGGAATCTTCATATGGAATTTCACTCTTTTACATCCCTATTTATCACATAGACCAGGTGGTCCCCTCTAACTCCTACCCCTATAACTCCGAACCCAGTGGGTCAATGGAAACCAAACTAAATAGTGAAGCAGGCTCCATGGTAAACTTCATTAGGGATTTCGGCCTTCTATTTCAAAAAAAATTAGACAATATGATGAAAACGGACGGATATTGTAAAAACCAATAAGTAGCTTCATTCTTCCGAAACTTCTTTAAAAAAAACCCAAAAAAACAAAAAAACAAAAAACAAAGTAATAGCTTATGGCATATAATGTATTAAAGACTACTCGGAAGTCGTAGGAATCTGATCCACGAAGGATACACGCTGCAATAAAGGCATAATAGTGGTATTGAATAGGACAAACTAATTAACTCCAGTGAAGAAATCATTAAACTATAAAAGCCGTAAAATGAGTTCCGCAAAAGCCTTTGCTTAGAGAAAATAATAAACGTGAATTTTGCACAGAGATCCACTAATAACTACAGCTTGTATAGATAAAGAAGTCCAAATACTTCTTACCTTGGACGTTTCTATTAAGCATAAATTTTTCAGAGCGCAAAAGCTAACCTGCACACATTAGATACTCCAAGCCGCGTGCGCTCCAATAGGTATCCCCGCGACGTTTCGATAACGCCTATGCCTTCCTCGTAATAGCCGGTAATCTCCAATGAAAATATTCCATAACACTTATAAGCACCATCGAGTAGAATGCTCTATTCCATGGATAATTATGTTCAAGCTCGCATGTCTTGAGTTCAAAAAATACCAGTTGACGTAGCGACGAATAAGATAAATCTCTCTGTGGCTAGCAGCTGCAGTAAAACTCTCACAGCCTGCAATTCCTCTTTTCTTTTTCACCATTCGCCGCTCGTTTTCTTCATTCGGAGCTCCTTGTTCTTTACGTTGAATTTTTACAGTACTCTTTAGAGATACCCCTCTCGTAGGCTCACTGTTCCTTACACTTCCTCTTTCTCTTCCTCGTACTTCCCGGCTAAGCCATTTTCTCGGTACGATTAAGAGGAAGTTCTCTCAACGGGGTTGCTTTGTGGCGGCTTCCCCGCCTGCTCCTGTATGTTGGGCTCCGATTTCTCGGGCGTTGCTTTCTGATGCCACGGCCGTTCTCATAGAAAAAAAAAACACTTTGTTTTATAATGTTCTGAACGGACCGGAACAGATATGCCATTCGATCGAAAATGATGAGAAAGGAAAGAAGATACGAGTTTTTTTACATTTTCTAAATATCACGTTCGAGAAAATCAATTTTTTTGATTAAAAAACTTAAGGGGAAGAGGGGATTAAAAAATGTAGATAATGGGGTAAAAATAAATGACCGCAGGTTCCGCTACTTCCCTTACCCTACTCGGGGAGATTGATTTCTTGTTAATAAATATACAAATGTGTTTCTGCTTCACAGCTTAAGCTCCCCCTTGGAATGTTTACAAGATTTTAATTCCTATGAGTCCAACCCATGAAAAATTCTATTGTGAAAGAGAACAAAAAATTGTGCTTACCTGTAGCGAACCGTATGCTACCACAGCAAAGGAACAAGAGTCTGAGCAAGAATAATTCTGACTGAGGCAATTTTTTTGTAGAGTATGTCGAATTGTCTCTTGTTCGCCTATATAAACACACAGAGGTTTCCCTTAATAAAGTTAACAGTTCCTTCCACAAAATGATTCACCAGATTGTTTCGAAGAACACTTCTCGTAAAGTTTCCTTCTTCCCGATAAATCGTTATAACTAAGCCTCAGGATAATATTTTCTTAAAAAGACCATTAATATATTTATTTTTGTTATTTTCTAAAAACAGGCAAAATATTTTTTAAACGAGCAAACAATGTGTGGAATAATGTATATGGCTACAAAAGTGGGAGGAAATAGAATGAAAATGAAACAATACTTTGATCAGCCCTGGCTATGGCTGTAGTTCTTCTATTTTGTGTGACCTGATCTTTAAAAATTCATTTGTTTATCTAAAAATTCAACAATTCCAATTCTCTGCAATTCCAACAATTGATAAACTGTTAGGAAATAAAGAAACTAAACTGGAGCAAACTCCAAGCATCAGGTACATGATATTAATTAGAAAAATGGATGGAAAAATTCCGCGACTTGGATCCGAACCAGGAACCTCGACTATCATGGTCGACGCCTCTACTAATTGGGCTAACGAAGACGCCACAAATTATCTCCTTATTATTACGTTGTGGCTCGGTCGCTTTTCGTTTGGGACTATGGGTTTATTAATAAAAAATGTTCACCACATCATCCTCTACATATCCTTAAATTTGTGAAACGTCGTCCATTTACACCCTGTATATTGGGCTGCGCGTTGATCACTCACTCAGTCAGTTTCTTCTTTTATATATATATATATATATATATAAGCAAACAAAACAAAAAAAATTGAAAGGAAATTTTAATTGTAAGGTTCTTGTATCTGAGTTGCATATCTTACCATTTCAAGGTGCTCAGTTTTCAAGCTTGCTCTTTTTTTTTTTTTTTTTTTGTCAAGAATCCAGTAACGAAACGAAAAGCTCCTATCAACACTGGCAGATGTCAATGGAGCATATTTTAAGTTTGCAACCGTATATGCAACCGGAAATTTTTGCTATATATGCTTACATTTCCAGTTTTCTAAAATTTTTGCCATGTTTCAGTAAAGATTAAATCCTGGATTTTTGTTCAGGAAGTTTTGGAGTTTAGATGATACTGACATTCCAACTATTCTCTTGTCATAAAATAATGACGCTTTTCATATTAACAATTTGAGCAAGTGTCAACTAATTTTATACAAGTCTTTGATTTGTAGAAGGTATAACGTAAAAAGCAGTTTGAATGTACGATAAGCCGTTTTGTATCGGAAGAACGGCTAGGCCAACAGATGCAGATTCATCCTCATCTAAGCTGTCAAAGTTATCACGTACAGCAATTAAATTTTCCACAGTAAAAGAAAGCAGCTTCCTGCCATGTGCCCGAACGAGTGATAAAAAGTAAAATAAACATCGAAATATTTTTGCAAAACCTACATTAGAAATTAATAATTGAAAACTGGACTTAATACTCTAAGCATAGAATAATAAAATTTTGGAAAAAATTGAAAGAAAAAATCCGCGAACTGGATTCAATTAAGAAACCATCACGCAATTTCGAACCAGGAACGAATCCAGATCGCGGAATTTTTCTTTCCGTTTTTTGCAATAATATCATTAAGCCAAATATTATTTAAGAAATATTTGAATATGTTTTTCTTTAAAATAAAATATTTAAAATTTTTTTTTAAATAAAATAAATCCTAGACCTAGTTATAACGATTAGAAGATAAGCAAAGTAAACTGTACTCAAAACATGAATTTGAATAAAATCGCTGATATGTCGAAATATAAGGGCCATTCAATAAATCATCCGCCAAGTGGCACGGCGCTGGAAAGGACATTACCATGATGAGTATGCAAAGCAGGCTAGGTTTATACACTAAGTTTACGATGTAAAAGAAAGTATTACAATTCTTTTGAGGAAAATTAATTTTGCATTATTTCCTAAAAAAAAAGGCTCTCTCAACGGTCCACCAATTTATCAGTAATTCATTTAACAGCGCCCTTAGCACGAGACTCATAGTTTACTCCAGCTGATTTTCTTGGTAACGCTGATAGGAGTATAAACTCCCAATGGGCTTGTCCATGGACACGATAGCGTTGCAAGAAAATGACTTCCCGAATCGTAGTCTTATGTCGGGATATGTGATGAATAATGAGAGACAAGGTACTTGTAACAATAAAATGCCTATAGTCCAGTATCTTGTCTTTGGTTGGTTATTTATCGAACAACCATTATAATTGTACTTAGCCTACAGAAATGTAATGCAGGTTGCATTCAAACTTTAACAGATCAAAGAAAGGCAAGTACAAGTTGAAAAAGGAAGAGGAAAAACAAGAATATACGTTCTTCCTTTTTTCATTTGCCGAAAATGAATTCCAAGTTACAGTTCCATTTATTCTCCTTTGTTTCATTCAAGTTCTTTAATTCATTATCCCCAAATAATAATCCATAAATTCTTCGAATCGCGCTAAAGCTCTTAGAATGTCACGTGCCACGGATACGCAGTGGAAGTTATTAAAAAGCTAAAATAATATTGGTAGTAACGTTACAGCATAACAGACGGACAAAAGAGTTTCCAACTAGTTTCGCCATTTATTCCCGGCTTTAGATTTCGCTTCTTGTCGTGTTATCCTTGATAAAGCCGGGAATAAATGGCGAAACTAGTTGGAAACTCTGTTGTCCCTCTGTTATGCTGTAAGGTTACTACCAATAATATTGATAGAAGCAGCATTATGAACTCTTCATCCAAAAAGCTAAAAGGCACTCAAAAATTTACCCCGACACAAAACACGACATTTAAGCAAAATAACCAAAGATTTATTTAATCTTGTGCTAGCAAAAATAAAACCATAAACAAAGCTTAAAGTCAAGCTACAAAAATATAATAATAACGATATGTCACTTGGAATATCCAAAAGCAATACAAAATTAACAAAAGAATTATCTGTAAATATAAGATTCTCGATTGAGTTTCACACTTAATTAGAAGTTCTTAATAATTAAATTAGATTGTACACTTATTAGCCAATAATATTTCAAAGCTTACATGTAATTGCAAATACTAAAATTCTTACAAAAAGTTGCCAATATAGGAGAAGCGTTTTAATAAACGAAACTGCTCTCCAAACACATTCAATCTAAGTATTTAGACACTTTACTACGACACAATTCTTTCAAAAATTGCATTCATAAATTTGTAGAGGTCAAAACAAACAGCACACCAAAAGCTATAAACGGTTCATTAAACAAAGTCGTTCAAATTGCACACAAGTCCAGTAAAGTCTCTATTAAGGTAAGTAAATTGTTTGAGACTCTATTAACACTCAAAATTTATAATAACACACACAATCTTGTTTAGGCTGTAAATGAAAATATTTGAACAAATATTATATGAATCACTATCATACGAGGGGTGATTAAAAAGTAAGGTTGCGTATTTTTTTTCCCTCTAAAATCGTGACCGGGAAAAAAATAAACCATGTACATTCGATAGAACAATTCAACTTTTATTTTTCCACATAATCTCCAAGCCGATTGAGGCAACGATCCCAGCGGTGGTCAACGTTTTCCACGTCTGTCGATAAAAGTCTTCCGGTCGAGTGTGAAACCAGTTGCGAACTGCCGATTTCACCTCGACGTCGTCACGGAAATGTTGACCGGCCAGTGCTTTCTTCAACGGTCCGAAGATATGGTAGTCACTGGAAGCGAGGTCCGGGCTGTATGGACGATAAAGCAGTGTTTCTCAGTTCCATCGCTGCAACAGGTCAGTGACCCGTTTCGCAGTGTGGGGACGTGCGTTGTCGTGGTGCAGCACGATGTCCTCCATTGGCAAGTCAGGTCTTTTCCTGTGTATAGGCGGTGGAAGAACCTCGAGCAGTATCGGCCCACGGCAATCACAAAATCATGTCGACTGATTTCGTTGTGTTCTGAACTTTTTCGTTGTGGGAGATGTGTGCTGCCAAACCGCTGATTGCATCTTGGTTTCAGGTGTGAAATGGTGGACCCATGATTCATCGCCTGTGATAATTCGATCCAAAAAATCCTGACCCTCCTCCTGGTATCGGGTGAGATGCAGCAAACAAACATCAAAATGAACACCTTGATGTTCGGCCGTCAACTGTCGTGGCACCCATCTGCACGATACTTTGCGAAAACCGAGCTGCTCGTGAACAATGTCGTACGCCGTCCCATATGAAATGTCCAACGTTGAAGCAATTTCTTTCACACCAATTTCTCCAACACCTGCGCAACGGTAATCCAATTTCTCCCGCACCTGCGCTTCCACAGCGGCAATGTTGCTGTCAGTCGTGGATTCCCGTGGCCGGCCAGAGCAATGTTCTAGCAGGTCCGCTCGTTCTTCTTTAAAAGCCTTGCACCAACGTTGTACTGTTCGGAGCTCGCGATATCACCTCGTACGCCGACACAATTTCTTATGGATATCGACTGGTTCAGTCCTTTTGCAAAGAAAAAAACATATAACACTCCGCCACTCAAAAGCACTGAACGATGAAAGCCGCCATCTTGTTTGGACTGTCACGTCGCTAGTGCTTGGCGGATGCACACGACACTAACAGGAAATTTTAACAATGAACCAAACTAACTTTTATATCAGGTAGTCCGGAAAGTTTCTTCCGGATTTGAATTTTTATTTCTAGAGCAAAATATATGTAGAAAATGATTGAATTAGTGAGGATATTACTCCCCATCCAACTCGATCTTCTCCCAACGTTTTGGGAGCTTTTCGATTCCTCCGCGAATAACTCTAGGTCCCTGAACCCTAGGAACAAATCGACCTCCTTTTTGCACTCTTCTGCACCACTTTTAAAAATTTCACCACGAAGATGGAGTTGGAGGTGGGAGAAAAGGAAGTAATCGGAGGGTGCTAGGTCAGTGCTATATGGGGGGTGAGCCATGATATCTCATTCGAGCTCGTGCAAGGTCCAGGAGGTGGCAGTGCTAGCGTGCGGGAGAGTGTTGTCTTGATGGAACAGAACCGGCTTTCTTCTGAACTCGTTTCGGCGATTGGTTCTGATGGATTGTTGAACAAACACTCGAGATACAGAATTGTTTGCGCACGGGTCAAGAATCCGGAAGAAACGTTCCAGACAACCTGATATATCGCAATTTTCTCATATATGCTGTCAATTTCGTTGCTTTCCAGTCGAATTCTTTCCTGCCAGAAAGATAGCTCCAAGTGCGTGATATAGCCGTTGAAGCGAAGTCGAATACAGTCGGCAAAATTGGCTGAGAAGAATTTATAATAGTCTCTTGCTGTTTCGCTGCTTGGCTTGCCGCAATGGAAGTCGAAATACCGTTTTCACGTCCACGTCGCTCGCTATCCGACGCTAAGATTTCTTCCTTCGTCCTCGCAGCTTTCTTCTCTAATTTTCGCATTGCCTCTCACTTCGCTAACTCTCCACTTGCCATCCGCCCGTGTATCTCTTTTTCCTCTCTCAGACACGTCTTTTCTCCATGCCTTACGTGAATGGACCAGAGACAAATTAAAGAAATTTTTCTTTCATGTGTCTCTGGAATGGACTCACTCTCTCCTTTCCATGCTCCTCCTCTCCTCTTTACCGGACTCGAATCTCCCGCCTTTCTCATCTCGTTCTGCATCTCGGGTTCCTCCAGAATTCTTTGACCCTTAAGGTTTGAGACACCCTGCATATTTTTCTGTTTATTTTCAAATATAATTTTAAAAAACCTTTAATATATATATTTTTAAAAACAGAAAGCCTCATCAGAAATTAACTTTCGCGAGAGATACTAAATAAATAAACGAATAAATTTTGCGCAGTTCTACTTACAATAAAACAAATTCTCAGTATATAACAGTCTCATGATCCAAACATTTTAATTACATTTTTTAAAATACAGAAACATTATTATTTAACGAGATTTATAGAAGCCTTACAATACAACATAGTGCAAAAAGTAATTTTTTTGAAGACTAGTTTTGGTAACTATTTCCGCCTTTTTCAAGTCTACATACAGTATGAGAGGAATTACAGCAATTACACAAGATATGGTACAAAGATCACATGAATGGATTATAGTTTTGTTTACTGCCAACCAACCCCACAGTTTACCTGAGGCAATAACCAATTTACAGCGATAATACTACACGGACAAGTAGTTCCGGTAAGGTATCTTCAAAACCTGAAAGAAAAGATTTTGTATACTGGCGTAAAGTAAAAGAAATGCTTACGTTTTCAACTTTTATATCGTGTTACTATTTTATATTGTGTTAAACGAGTTATTTATTAGTACAAAGTTTTAATATTTCTTTTTGACAAATTTTTAATTTTTTATTCTTAATATTTTCATGGTAATTGTTTAGTAATCTATTCTTAAAATGTTATTGCAAATTTTTATTATTTTAATATTTTATTATTAAAAATAAATTGGCAAATATTAAGTCAAAATTAAAATAAAAAATTAAAAATAAATGTATAGAATTAAAAATTTAAATAACAACAAATAAAATTAAAAATTACAATACTAAAAACTTTACAATAAAAAAAAAAATTATCGATTTTTAAAATTGCAAATTTTTACTAAAAATAATGCATATAACACAAAACTGTACAAGAAAAAAATTATCAAATTATCCAAGAAAATCATAAAGAAAGAAATCATTCTCTGTGGATACTGTCTTTTTTTACCCCTGGTAATTCAGGTTTTACCACTCTTTTCCTTGTGCAATATCTATGAGCCTTAACAAAGAAAATAAATTATTGCCTCAGGCAAATTGTGGGGTCGGTTAGCAATAAACAAACTTTAGGCAACAACTTTACGATTGGTCGAGAAGTAAACAATTTTATAATTGGCTAGTTAGATGAAGTCACGTGTTTGGTCCAGGAATGGGTAAACGTCAAAATAGAGTTGCGAATTCAAAATAAGCTTTTTAGATTTTAAATCCGAGATGCTTTTATAAACATCGATTGGTTTTTGGAATCAATAAATCTCGTTAAGAAACACAATAGAAAGAGCGATTCATTACTTAAGATTATTATTTACGTTATCCAAAATAAAATATAATAAACGAATCTGAGCATATTTGAATAAATAACGAATGAATGACTAAACAGAGTCATTGATCCCATTCAATGTTAGTCTGCAATGAAAATTATTGCTAAGATCTCTCCTTTCCAACCTCTGTTTGGCAGTATAGTTTAATGGACACTGTCTTGAAAACTTTGTTATACAGTTTATGAGTTTATTGAGCCACGTTTAGTAATTCCACTTCTGTCTCATGGTGCCGTTGCTTCTTGTCCCCCTTGAATAAATCAAATTAAATGTCAAGTTTGTTTATTTATCGCTTAATCACTTTCAAAAACATACTCTCCACATAATTGCCCTGCCAAAAGGAGTTGAAATATTATATGCTAATCTAAACCATGGATACCGGTCCAGTTTTTATGTCTTGATACTGAAAACTTTGGCTAAGTGGCATGATAAAAAGCAAATGTGCACAGTTCCAAAATTTCAAATTAAGAAACAATTAACTGCAACAGTGGTGATGATTCCATTGAAGAATGAAATATTTTAAATGTTGTAGTTACCATCAATCTCAATGATCAGAGTGTTGTGCATGCACCAGAATCGAAAGAAGTATTATACAATAAGTGAGACTTTCATGAATCAAGGTAAACCTGTATAGACGAAGCCTACTCTCCCCATCAACTTACCTAACGACCTATACCAATCTCAATGATGCTCGTCTCGATTCACAAACCAAATAGTCCATACGCCTCATCTGAAGGCAACCAGCTATGATTTGAGCTAAATTGCTATTACAGATATGGATCTTCCTCCAAGTATCACCGCCATAAGGTTGAATTCTTTAATATAATTGTATTGAGCAGTGATATTTTACGAGAGTGTCCATAACGACTAATGAATCCGGTGGAATCAGAAGATTCTAGCATGGCCATGAACATGATGCTATTTTAAGCAAAGGTGCATGTTGCACTACTTATGGAGGAGCCTCCAAATATTGTTGTAATAATTTCAACTCCTTTACTAATAGGGCGATTATTTGAGTGAATGGAAACCCGATCACTCACAAAACATAGCAAAAAGTTAACGTTTAAGCATATGGAAGCGCCAAGCAGAAAACAATTAAGCTATGTACAAAGTAAGGAGATGATTACATAATGCTTTGAAAGCAAAAGCCGAAGAGCAGGAGCGCAAAAGAGGCGTGGCTAGAGATGGTCATGTTAAAAACAAAAATTCTCAGTGAAGCATGTGACACAAAGAATTATGAATCTCCAATACCAGGAAACACAGAAAAGCTTTTAAAACTAAAAAAAAAAAGGACTCACATTTGTAGAGGGTTCAGTATGTTAAAACTGAACGATTTTACGATTCCGTGTATGCCACCCGATCAATTTTGGAAAAGCTCTTTCCGTCGCAAAGTACTCGTATATAGCTGTTATAATATATAGTAAAAGTATTTCAAAAGCAATAACAAGCAATAAAAATAAAAAGATCCCAATACTGCAAGCAATTTCATTCAAAAGCAGAATCCAAAATTTGAAAGAACGCCTGAGGTATTAATCCAAAAACGAAAGGCCGGTTGTTATTTATGTACGAGTCTTCCACAGAACACTCGAGTCCACAAAAATATCGCAAATTTCTCTGCTGTATGGACAAAGCTTCAGCTCGAAGTCATAGTTGTTTATTAAATAGCACAGGCTCAAGAAGAGCCCATGTGGGGACGATGTCCCTGTAACATCAGAACAGGCCATTGTAAGTAGACGGCCATTTACATCGGAGTGTCTTTCGAGTTGAGAGAAGCTCGATATAACACGTCATCTCCTGGAATAGGAATTTATATGAAGGATGAATGCTGGCAACCATGTTCACGTCCGTTGATGGTGCCCAGGGGGTTTTGGTAATGGTTTGACTATTCAAAATCGTTCAGTTGTTCCATACTCAATCCTCTGTAAAAACAACAAAATGTAAGAAAATGTTGTACTCACCTTATTTTTTCCATTATTTCTATTAAATCTAGCAAACAAATTGGACTTTTTAAGGAGCATTTGCATATGGTCATTCATGACAAAATTGAATACGAAAATGAAAACGCCCTGTAAATATTATAAAAAATTGTTATTTTTTTATAAATAGGTTGCCTCAAACTTTAGGGCATAAAATTCTATGGATAGTAGAGGATTGTAAATAGGGAACTCGTGGTCGGAAATGCTTTCTAGAACTCTATAGTGAAATGTTCCTACTCACCTGCAGGCTGTTGAGAATGGTAAAAATGTAGGCAAAGGCGATCATTTGTCGGTTGATGTAGAGGAAGCCGAAGAGCCAAGTGATACCAAGAAGAGGACAAAGGGTAAAAAGACCAAGAATTGACCGTCTAGTGGGAAAGAACCACAATTTAAAATTCCTCATATGAAGAACTGCTCAAAAATTTATATAAAAATATTTCAATGCTTCTCACTTGGTACGTTCGTTGATTTTCTTTTGACTCTGCTGTACATTGCGGGCCTTATGTAAAGCCATTGCCAGGGCCACAATGTTGACCTAAAGAATGCAGACGACTTTATTTATAATGGGATACAACAGCTTATAAAAACCTTTTACAAATAGATAAACTCACACAAGCAATGAATAAAGCCGGGCCAGTAAAGGACCAAATGATGCCATTCTTAGAATTAAGCCAACACCTGAAAGACAAACAATAACTATTGATTGGGCCACCAAACAGAAAAAAGCAATAAAAATTAAACTCGAAAGGTAGATTCAAGAATATATTATCTTTGACAAAGAAATCGACGCACCAAAATAAAATCTGCTAGTCAACGAAAATTGGTAGAAAAGCATTCGGTTGTCATTGGGTTTCTGCTTAGCAGCAATCTTTAAAACCACTGGAGATAGCCTAGCTGTTTCTGTGTCCGCCAGCAAGTCGGAAGATACAGTGGTCTCTGATTGGAGATCACGAATTTATTTCCTTTCGTTTTTTTTTTTCATCTTAATTTAACTATCATAGCTTCAGTTTTCAAGTATCACTCTTTATGGATACAAGTTGTTACCTGATATGGCTTGGGTTCTTAAAGTTGCCAAATGAGCTTTCAAGAATATCTTGTCTAAGTAGCTCGTAGCCAGGGCCAATCATACATCAAATGCGCTCAACAGGACAGTAATCTGGCTGGTCCTGAATGTGTGTCGCAAGCATGGACATAACTATGGAGAGATGTGCTGGGCATCAATTTGTTTAAACGTACATGCAATCGAAAGGTTAATTATCGTTACGATTGGTTCTTATTCGATATTTTTGTCAATGATTGTAATAAGAAAGTAACGAAACTAATTCTTTACTCACAGATCCAATGAGTTGATGTAAGTTGCATCGAAGGCAAACGACAGTCCCAACGTTAAGAAAACGATGAGAGTAGGCACGCCTATAACAACGCATTATAATCACCCTTGTATGTTTATGTCGGATAATTCAAAATGAATGGTACAAAGAGAAAACATGCAAGTGGCTGTCACTTCATTTCATAAAAGCCGAAATAACGAAAAGTTAATCGTCCGTGTTTCTTTTGGCAGCATCAAAAAGTCCAACTAGAGGCAATGTTATTCAAAATGGCTGGTATCAGCGACAGAAAAAGATTATTGTGTACTAGAAAACACAAAAACCTCATCAGTAACACTTATTGCCGGACAAAATTTACGATAGTTGGTTTGGTTTGGTTTGTTTGGTATTAACGTCCTTTTCAACTGCCATGGTCATTTCAGGACGGCGTTATAGGGGCCGCAAATTTTCCTCGCAAGGGTTCTTTAACGTGCAGCCGGCAAACGACTACACGGGACCAATGGCTTTACTTCCCTTCCGAAGGAAGTACGTGATCTCAGGATTTTCTCCCTGAAAAAATCCTCGTCGTCCTCGGCCGGGATCGAACCCGCGTACTCGGGCATCAGAGGCGATCAAGCAACCTGCTGAGCCACCGAGGCCGATCAAAATTTACGACAGAACCATCTCGGCGTCACAACCTCATAAAATGGATGTTATTATCGTCTAGACGTCTACCAAGTCACTAAGGCCGCCCACATCGAACGACTACGAATGTCCGTAAAATTTTGTAGAGATAACCTTTCATTTTATTTCGGTTGTTATGAACAAATTCATTAACAGAAGTCGTTGATATCTTTTCTTTTTGTGCCACTCATTTTGAATTCGCTGTACTATATCTCATTTAATTGAACATCAGTATAGTAAGGAAGTACTGGATGAGACAAAGCTACATTACCATATCCAGCCAGGTAATAAGGGTAAGTGCGATGCGATCTGAGAGAAAAGACGTTGATAACCATGATGAAAATGTGAACTCCTTCCAAAAACATCCACAGAAAAGATGACAGAAAGAAAATGTGGAGAAGAGCGGCCACGACATAACAGGATATCTAAAATTGTGGTAAAAGGGAATGTATGTCTTAAAAGAAAACGGCTCTGGATTGAAACAAGAAAGAAAGAAAAGCTAACTTACAAGATTCGTAGCGAATCGAAGTCCAACTAAGAAAACGACATTGGCTACCAAGAGACAGAAGCACAGGTTGGCATGGATGGCGTTCTTCATGCTCCAAGAAGACCTAATTTTCAAATGAAAACCAGCAGTTACTATTTAAATTGAAATAAAAACAACGTTCTTCCATGCCTGACATTTAGAAACTAAGAGGACCTGGTGATAAAGATAACGAGGAGGCAGCCAACAAGTGCAAGAATGGAAATGATGCAGCCAGCGAGAGTAATGGTAGACAGAGCATCCATATGGTGACTTGATAACTAATCAAGATAAAGTGAGTATTCGTAAACTTGATATGAAATGCACGTAAATATATCTGAGAAGTAAATTAATCAGTTAGCTACTTCCATATCGTTGTAGTTCGTGAGAACCGCAAAAGTGGTCGTGTGGTTGCATTGACACGTGACGAAATCCGGCGATACCTCCTTCAGCCAGCATCCAGTACCGTCGAAAAAAGACTCTCCACTAGAAGAAACAAAAACTCAAATCAATAAACCCACCGCAAATCAATCTTAGTTTGATTTACTAAATAACTAACTCACGTGTTGGAAGTATTCAAAAAGACGCAGACGGTGTTGTTGAACGGCGTTTCAATCGTCGTCTGCATAATGATAGTCACTTCAGCCCTATGGGCACAGGAGGAGACGTTTATGGAGAGGCCCAGGGGGATAGAAGCCACGCGAACGGTCGAACTGTTAACAAATCAAAACAATCAATAACAAAAGAGTAAACAAATTTAGTAATACCAAGTGTTTCTAAATTATGTCCCGTATTATACATGTTTATTACTCAGATTTTAACTATTACAGATTTTAACATGTTTTTTTTATTCACAAGGAAAAACTCAAAAATTTTTTGAACCTCGCGTGAGTTGATAATGGAACACGCGATTGGCGTGTGGTATCATGTTGGCGCGTTGTTATGTTACTTGTTCTACATAACACCAGTTAATATAAAAATTATTAAACATTTATACTGTGTGATTTGTCTTATTCAATTTCAGAACTTTCAAAATATCTTTCTCAAAAAGTTACTTTTTCCAACATCATTTTTCGCGAGACGCAGTAAACAATGGGCTTGTTTTGGGCGTGTCTTGGCTTGCGGAATTCAAGTCAATGATTACAGTTGAGAGAATATTCAAAACAAAGTTTAAAAAGGATTTCCAAATCATAAGTCAATTAAGCTATGGCATGAAAAAATTTTTAAACACAGCAGCCAGTTACACAAAAATGGTGCTGGTTGATCTTCAGCGACACCACACAGTAGAAAAGGTCAGGGAAGCGTTCGATCATAGTCCCCTTAAATCACTTCGCCAAGCGGCTCGGCAACTGGATATCCCAATGACATCCGTACATAAAATAGTGAATCACCGCCTTCGTCTTACACCATACAAAATCCAGATGATGCATGAACTGAAGCCATATGACCGACCGAAGTGCAAGAAGTTTTCTGAGGATATGCTCCAGAAAATCGACAATGACCCCACCTTCCTTGAGGAGATTTTGTTTTCTGATGAAGCAACATTCCATACTTCCGGAGCAGAAAAACGACACAACTACCGCATTTGGGGCCCACGTTCTAAGGGAGCATATACGCGACAGCCCAAACTTTAATGTTTGGTGCGGTTTAATGCATGATCGAATAAACGGACCTTTCTTTTTCGCTGAAACCGCTGTAACCTACTAGACATGCTGGATAACTACCCGATTCCACAGGTGGAAGAACTGTAGCCCAACATAGTTAACAACAAGATGGAGCACCTCCTCACTGGGGCCTGCAGGTTAGGCAGTGCCTTGATACGAACTTTCCAGGACGATGGATTGGAAGGGATGGACCAATCCCTTGGCCCCCCCGTTGCTGACCCGATGAGAACCCTCTGGATTTTTTTTCTGGAGATATGTGAAAGAGAGTGTACAAGACCAACGTTGATGAAATTGAAGTTCTCAACAACAGAATAATTGTAACAATCGCTGAAATCACCCCCGAAATGCTAACCCGAACATAGGAAGAAATCGAGTCCTTCATGGGGGGGAGGTACATTGAAATTTATTAACGCATGCTAAGAAACTTTAATAAATTTCTTTGTGAATAAAAAAAAATCACGTTAAAATCTGTATTAGTTTTTGAGTAATAAACATGTAGAATACGGGAGATAATTTAGAAACATCCTGTATATAGAGTAAGATATCCTATACCTGTTCATGATATCGACAGGTAGGAATCTATCCAAGGACTTCCATAAGTAAAAGATGCCAGTAATCTCACACGAGAATAAAGATGACGTAAGCGCGATTTGTGGCCCTCTCTCTTCGAAAGCAAACACGAGGTCTTTTTCGGTGTTCGTTTTAAACACTCTGACATCTGAAAATTAAGTCAAGAATCTTATGTGACGATTACAACAATGGCAAGCTCAAAGAAAGAAATCTTATTTTGAATTGAATGATACTGTAATTTAATCTTAGAGAACTCTATAAGCTGGTAAAATTCCATAACCCAGAAAGGCTTCGATCCCCGTCGTTTCTATAGGAGATGATTCGTGTTGATTATAAATTAAGACACTTATAATACACCCGTTTTTGACTTACCAATATTTTCTCCGACGATATTCACGGACTGTCCAGCATCGAGGGTTTCGGCTGCAATTTTCCCAAAATCTTCCACGCAACTAATCAGAGTCGATATCGATTCAATCTGCCAATACATAAAACCATGAAAAAAGATTTTAAAATAACTTTCAGAGTGCTATTCCATAAAAATGTTTCCAAATTCTTACTTTCTTCTCCGCTTCTTCGCTCCACAATATTAAATGTTCCGGACTCAGCACACTGTTGACAATATCCAAAGTGATATTGAGGACACGTTCCGACTCATTCGTCACCAGCAAAAGTTTTCCGTGAAGTTTCTTCAAAGCGTGAATGACGTCATCAATATTGTCTTTCGCCCAATTGGCCAATTCCTCTAGCTCTTTCACAGGGTCTTCGTTTGACCGTCCCCTAACTAAAACGAAATTAACGTCATCCACTAAATACATACAATGATGAGTATAAATGCTCATAACCAAATCATATCTACCTGTGGTACTGCCCGTAGAAATGGTTGGAGGAGATGCCGATTTGGTTGTTAACTATGAATCAAATTCGGTTATTACAAGTAAGAGAGAAGTATAACACTGAGCGGCCAATTTATTAGACACACCATCTCTTAAGAAAGCCTGTTAACCCGACAGAGAAGCCTGGTCGTTGCACTTGAACATGTGAAATTTAAAGAGGCATGAAAATTGGTGAAAGGTGCACGCATGATTCTGAACCTTCGAAACCGTGAATGTTTTAGAATTTTCTCTAAAGACGGTTTTTAGACAGTGCAAGTAATGGCAGGAAACCGAAATATGCAGCCGGAAGAAGGCTTGTGGTCGGAAACAAATGGTCGCCGATAAGGACTTATGAAAAGTCAGCATAAAAGATCAAATCAAACACTTCGTCAAGTAACCGCTTCCAAACATTGAAGGAATGCACGGCTTGCTGGACGTTTCCACGTCGACAGCCCTTACTAGTACCACTGTTTTCGGTAAAAAGTTCAATTGATTCTGGGAATGCAGCCTTCTTATTATTGAGGAGTGGATGAACATTACATGGTCTAATCAATCACGAACATGAGCGTCAGGAAATACCGTCAACAATACGAAACGATGGACGCTTCCCGTGAAATGACAACTTTACGGCAGGTAGTGGATCGATCACGGTGTGGAAATGGTTTTTAAGGCCAACCTTATGTCCTTATGGAGTAAATAGTGAATTAGCAGAGTATTTGAAACTTTTTGCCAATCTTGTTCCCCCGTTCATGCTCACTGTCTTCCATTCCGGAAAAGGGCATTTATGAAAAGGACAATTATCTGACATTGGTGAAACGCCTCGAACACTCTGGCAACATTGTCGTCGGAAACTAAGGGCGTCCAAAACTCTTGCTTTACACAAGAATCCCGTGTCCAAAGATGTTCTGTACCAGCTAGGAATGCTATTTTCATCTGGTGCGTAAAGACTTTCGCAAAAATATGCACATACAGCGAGACAGATACTGGACTTTTTTGCTCACTTTACGCGGATCACCAATAGATAAGATAAAAAAATAATGTATTTTTTATTTCCTGGAAAGAGGGAGCTTCAACGAGTTCGACCTTCTTCAATGGCTGTCGTATTGTTTCAGATCCTAGTTCGATCGAGATTCCGAAATACCAGACCTCTATCAGCCCAAAGAATCATAAAATCATGGTGTGCTGCCATCTTCGAAGAATGGGGTAAAATAGCCGAAGACCATTTTCGGAATTTGCGGACTGCATGCCCTGACCATTTCAAGCAAAAACAGCGGCTAAAGAGGGTCTACCATGTGCTTAAGTTGACCATTCAGTGTAATCATACGGAAATACAAAGAGGCCATCTTATGCTCCAAAGTGGAAATGGAAAAATGTTACACAGTGAGCACATTCCCAAATTATGTCCTATATATGAGTTTTCAAAAAAAAAGTCGTCATTACACGTTATAGAAGATATGCTTAAAATGTCAACTGTTTTTCAATGTTGCAGAAACTGAACAGTTTAATAAATAAGCATCATCTTAACGGAAGATTACAATATCGTGAGGAATATTGTAGTACCGTTTATGCCGATTTTCCGGATTTGTTTATGGAAACATGAAACCAGATCAGGAAGCATGTGCTTGAAGCAAGTAAAAGATCCCTCAAGATGACATTCACAGACTGTTTACTTCAACATCAGCAAGAATACATTCTTCGTAATGGTTGGTCATCCTCTTAGTTAACTTGATTGTTTTTCATGGCAGCGTCGTTTCCAAATAAACAGAAACTTTGATCATTTGTTCCTTGACGAACAAAATGTAATGCACGTACAAGCCTAGCTCAGTGGTGTAACAATTTTGCCATTTCCATTACTAGTGCATAATTAAGTTTAGTTTAATTAGTTTTAATACAGCGGAATTGTTGCACTTCGTAACCGCCATAAAAATGCCCAGTTTGTTTTTGCATTGACACGTGATGTAATCCGTCTCCAGCTTCTTCAGCCAACATCCATGGCGGTCGAAAAATGTCTCACCACTATTAAAATAAAAAAATAATAATCGTCAGTTAACTTAAGTAATTTGAATAATTTATGTAATCAAGAACAATTAATTTTTTAATAATTATATAAAATCCGAAATTAAAGAAAATTACAACTCTAATTCAAAAATTACCAAATTTTCAAGCAATTTAAGTTAATTTTACGTTAACTCATTGCTTTGATTATCTGGTTTTTAAAAATTAAGGAACGTATGTAGAGTCTAATTTTTCAATCTAAGTTATGTCCTTTTTGTACAATTTTTTTATATGCGGTTTTCTGTGGAATGCATCTACCGCATAAAAAGAGATATTATTATTATTATTATTATTATTATTATTATTATTATTATTATTACTGTTGTATTGCTACTGTTTTATTATATTAATAATTTTATTAATTTTATTATTTTACTTGCATTTATTTTTTTTTCTTTTAAATGTATATTCAGTAACCCCGTTTTGGGCTTTTCGCCTGTTGGGGGACAACATCTGGTTTGGACTTCCGGTTTATCTGGTGGTTTCCCCTCCCCTGTTGTTGTCACATTATTTTATTATCATTATCATTATTAATTGCGATACGCTAAAAGACAATTTTATAGAAATCAATTTGATTTAAACTTAAAGGACTCAAAGAAAACTTGGGAGCTAGTAAACCAAGGTTATTGATAACAATGAAGAGGATTTTATTAAGGAGAATCTTGACAATTTTAATGAGACATTTAAAAATGAAGTTGATAAAATTCGTCAGCAAGTGAGTAGTATCACTTTTGTGACAGATAAAAGTAAGGATATATCTAACGCAATTGTTATAAGTAGAACAGAGAAAGATAGACAATATTATTAAAAAAAGTCACCAAATAAGGGACAAATTAGAATGCGAGACATTAAATATAATTTGAAATATTTGTTAAAACCTCTAACGTATTTCTATAATAGAATTCTTATTTCTAGCAAAATTCCTGATCAGATGAAACTAGTTAAGTTTAAGAAATGAACAAAAGTGGAAGGTATAAATTACAAACCAAAAGCGATCTCGTCATCTCTAATGAAAATTTTGGAATGCCTCTTTTAAATAAACTTGAATCCTTTTTTAATAAATAAAATGTAATGCTTCTCAACTATAGGGATACACGAAAAAGAAAAGTACTCAAATGCTATTATCACATATGACAGGTGAATTAAATGAAGCTTTTCATCATGGTTTATGTGCCACTGAGATCTTTTTCGAATTAAGTAAAGCATATGACACAGTTGATCATGAAATATTCATGGCTAAATGCAAAAAATATATGGTATATGAGATAATATGAGTTTGTTATTAAAAAAATTTTTGAGTAATCATGCACAGAAAGTTTGTACGAAGGATAGATGCAGCAGTAGCAATTTAGTAAAATGTGGTGTATTTCAAGGATCATTATTAAGTCCAATGTTATTTCATTTATTTATGAATGACTTACCATTGAATATTGAATATGAAAAAATTTATTTATATGCAGATGATACTGCTTTATCAATTGTTCATAGAGATGAAGCTAAATTATTGTCTGAATGTCAAAAAAATATACCCCACGTTGTTGATTGGATTAAATGTTATGAAATTTAAAGTACCAAATAAAAGATACGAACTGATGTTTAACACAAGAATTAAAGTTCATGAGACAAATTGTTATGCCAATTTACATGTATGGAGGCATTGTAACTGCGCTGTTATTCGTGAGGCCTCGGAATTGAAATTTTTGATTCTAATTTAAGTTGGAGAAATCATATTGAAGATTTATGTGCTACATTGCGGAAAATTATATTTATGATGTACAATGTAATATGGTTCTGTCCTGTAAAAATTAGAAAATTACTATACATAGCATACTTTCAATCCAGGATGGGATTTGGGATTTCAATTTATAAATTCTTAATCGGCTGCGAGGGAAGTTGAAAAATTACAACTAAGAATGATAAATTTAATTGGCACAAATTCAATATATGATAGGTTAGATACAGATAAGAATTTTAAGAAGCTAAAAGT
Organism: Rhysida immarginata; assembly: GCA_023313115.1. Lineage (NCBI taxonomy): Eukaryota > Metazoa > Arthropoda > Chilopoda > Scolopendromorpha > Scolopendridae > Rhysida > Rhysida immarginata. The sequence continues at coordinate 466,161 of JAHWFO010023234.1, read as the reverse complement.
CTTAAAATTTCAAGATCTAAATGAGTATAACATCTCTGTTGAAAATAATTTTAAGAGTAGCTGGTTAGATAAATATGTAAACACACGTAATTTGCGCAATATGCAAATTTTTAATGTTCCACGAATTATGAATAATTATGGTGAAAAGCTAAGAAATTATTATATCCCAAAATGTTTTAATAAGGTTCCGAATTGGATTCAAACGTTGAGCTCTTTTAAATTTATAAAAAGGAGCATATAGTTAAGGGAGGGTGAGCCACATGTTCAGATTTAACTTTCATCCCGGCAGGGAGTGGGCCACCTATTCAAGTTTTCTTCATTAGCGCATAATTGTAGCAAAAGCACGGGTTAAAAATTGATTGCAAATTCAAGTATAAAAAGAACAGAATAAAAAATATAAAAAGTATTTTTAAGCATAGACTTTTACTTAAAAAAGTGCTCTAAAATTTAAAAAATAATTTTTGATGTCTCTCATTTAAACAGAAATCCCTAAAAATAAAAAAAGGCAAACATATGGCGGCGCGTGTTTAATAAAATTACAATTCTCTTTTAATACTCACTTTCTGCGATTTGTTTCGACAGAGATGCAGACAGTGTCGTTGAAAGTGGTTGCTCGGGTTCTTTCCATAGTTATAGACACACCGTTTTCAATTGCACCATAAACAAAGCTGAGACTCAATAATATTGGTATCGAAGCCAGACAATATTGAGAGCTGAATGGAATCAAATGAAATTTCAACCTATATGAATAATATGATTAGTATCTTTATGATATATGATATCACCTGTCAATCACGTCCAGTGGAAGGAAGGCGTCCAACGTCTTAAACCGACAGGCAATGCCTTTTTCGAACAATGAGGGCAATGGAAATGACAAGGCAACTTGGGACCGTCCGTCGTCGAAGGCAGCCACCACATCGTTCATGTGTTTCGCCTTGAAGATAATCACATCTATAAAAAATAAAAGAAGCAAACACATGACACCATTCGCTGGTTTCATGACTATATTGATTTCAAGTCTAAATTTTTTTACCAATGTGATCTCTCGTGTAATTCAAAATCTGATCAAAATCTGACAGGCCCATAGCGGCTATTTTCCCGAAGTAGTCTACTATACTAATCGCTGAATTTATGAACTTGATCTAATGAGACAGACATGCTTTAAGAGTGTTTCATATTCAACCAGAATGTTACAAGTATTTTCCGATTCCTCTTACCTTCTCCTCTGGATCTGCGTCTACCATTTCCGATTCGTGTGGATTGAGCAAGATGTTCACCACGTCTAAGGCTAAAGGGACCACTTTCCTTACCATAGACGACCGAAAATATTCATTAACGTTGATCAGCTCGCGTTTCACCTTGGATATGACGTTACCAACTTGCAATGCATTCAAGTTACCACGTGCGCCATATGCAAGCTCTGTAAGTGACTTCAACGGATCCATCCACTGGATAAAAGCCCTAACTGTCGTGGAAAGTGAACGGCTAAATGAAACTTAGGCCGTAGACTCCTAGCGTTACTTCAAAGCATAACCATGACTCACCTTCAGGCGGAAAGGAACAGACACCCTTATACGTTCCTGTACAATTGGTGGATGAACGTATCGGAACACCACTGAGTTCCCAGCGTATGAGGGCACAATCGCCATCATCTCTGTAAAGAAGCCTAAATGTAGTTCTCAAAAACTATTACATGAACACTACTCACAAGTTTACAGACTGAAAACAAAACAAATATGAAAAGAATTAATATGTACCCCATAAACCATAAGTCCTGATCCTTCCATAGGTGTAATGTCTCATTAACCCAATGTCGTCTAGAGGGATCGAAAGTGGAAGAAACCGGAGCCACAACACCACCGAATTTATCACACAGCATCTTAAAACTTTCCCATTCGTATTTCTCGGGATAAACAAAGAAACAGCGATACCACCTCGAGTCTTTCACAATGAATACCGATGCGTCATTTGGACACGTCAAATAAGATGCTGAGGGACAAAAAAAGAAAACAACTTACCAAAAAAAAGTGCGTGGAATTTAAAAGACAAACGAAAAGAGAGACATGCAAAAAAGTAAAGACAGGCAGTTTAATTATGATAAATCGAGGGTATGCTGTAAAGTAACGGCTCCTAGATGTTTATTTAAAAAATGGGTCTACGTATTTGAGTAAAACAAAAAGTTAACTTTATACAACATACGTCCTGTTGGTAACTCCATTAAAATTATTTTTCCACATAAATGCAAGGGCAATGAATATATTTCTCCCAACGGGCAAACCAGTTTCTTGCTACCTTCACTGGAGAATGGTTCACTTTTCAATGTGAAACCATAGCCTCACTGCTGTTTGGATTGCATCAAGTTCAGAATCATTTGGATGGCGCCAGGTCAGGTCTGTCGGGGCTGATCATTAAGAGTGAAGCCAAGAAGCTCAATCTGTGTTATCATTGCACTGGTGTGCAGAGGAGCTTTGTCATGTCGTAGGAGGAGCTGCTCCATACGGTTTAACAGGACCTTAAAGAATTCATGATAGTGCCTTTAGGCATGAATTCCCTATGCGCTAACTGGTAAGCATGGGTTTTCCTCTTGCTTCCTTGTCATAACAATGCACTGCATCTGGTTGTTGTTTAATAATGATTTTCTTGGCTTCTCAGTTGCGTAGTGGTTGCTAGGGGAAGAGAAAGAAAAACTTGCAGTGACCCTTGCCTTAAGAATTTTTTTGAGGCAGGATGTCGAATACGGGTGACTGAGTAGTCACAACTTGAACCAAGGGTTCAATTTACGAAATTCTAATTCCTCATAAGTTTACGCTTGTTTGCTGCAGAAACAAGGAATTGAGAATTTCTTTCTATTGGCTGAATTTAGAGATCAAGACCTAAGGCTGAATTCGATGGGAATCCAACGTTTTGATGCCTGACGTTTTGAGGTGATGTCACATTGAAAGATTGGGAACTCTTAAAGAAGACATCACTATTACATTCTACTAATCACGAATGGACATTGACATTATAGCAAAATTCTGTTGGTCAACTATAAGTATTGATTTTTTGAGGCAATACCTAGATGTAGGCTGTCGTCTTGAACTTTTAAACGAGATCCTTCTTGGCCACAGCGAAGCCGATGCAAGCCGAGTAGCATGTGAAATTTCATTATTTTTTTTTTTTTTGAAATGAAATGCATAAAGCTTCCCTGTCACGCAGATGTTTTATATTAGCAACAAGGTATATTAAATAGAATGCATGGTTGGGGCAACGTTGGCGAAAATAACAATTGCAAAGTACAAATACACACACCAGCCAATGAATTAGAAACCTTCGTTCAATATGGTATTGGCCCTCCTTTGGCTGTAATTACAGAACATACGTGGTTTGGCATGGACTCTACAAGGTGTTGCAATGCAGGTAAGGTAACATACGTGGTGCAGAGTAGACGGAAGCGGATGCCTTCGACGAATGTTTCTTTCCAACATGTCCCAAACATCGGGACGGATTCTCGATCGGATTCAAATCTTGAATTCTCGATCGGATTCTAATCCGGACTTTGCGCTAGCCACGGCAGATGTTGCAACTCGGCGTCATGTTCAGAAAACCGTCCTGAACAATTCTTGCTCGATGGACAGCAGCATTGTCGTATATGAAGAACCCGTCACCATTGCAGGATGGACTTGATCTGCAACAATGTTCAGGTAGTCTTTGGCTTTCACCCGACTGTCAAGGAATATCAGGGAACCCTTGCCATACCAACAAAACACGGCCCATACCTTGACACCTACTCCTGCAGCTTGAACTGTATTCACAACACATGAAGGGTCCATTGCTTCATGGGGCTGCCGCCAAATTCTTTGCCGGCCATCGGTACAAAACAATGTGTAACGTGACTCGTCCGACCACATCATCTTTTTCCAGTCGTCTACTGTCCAGTCACACCGTTCTTTACGCTACTACAGGCGAACTTTCCGGTTTGTTGCTGACATCAGGGGCTTCCTCACTGGCATGCGACTTCCCATCCCTATTCGCTTGTATTCTCGGCGCATTGTTCTGGAGATGGGTTGTGATGATCCTTCATTGAAGTCAGCCGTCAGTTGCTCCACCTTCGGTTTTGATTGTTTTTGATCCACAATTCTGCCGTTTCGACAACTCTTGTGGATTCCGTTTCCACGCATTGAACACCTAGGAGACCTGATCTTTTGAGATACTGGTCAGTTATACAGTCCTGGAAATCGTAGCTCCAGCTAGACGGGCTCCCACAATAACTCCTTTTTGGAACTCAGACAGGTCTGCTGTTTTCCCCGTTTTGCCCAACTTGAATGGGGACCTGCTCTGTACCTGCAGCTTGGAATGAGCATATATCTCACATGACAGCATTCATTTGCATATGACAATCGTTTCTGACCTGTGACCCCGCTTTACATATCAGTACAGTAATCCATCACGGGTTTCTAATTCATTGGCCAGTGTGTGTATGTTATTGTAAGAAGATGAAATTAAATTCGATACATATGTAGCAGCTTTGATGAACTAATTGACTATAAAATTTGATTATGCCGCTTATTAACTTAGTAATATTCAAGAATTACCAATAAACTCGTTTTCAACTTGCGTGTCTCAACTGTCTAAATAACAAGGGGAGCTCGTCACAGAACTGTTGGGCACACGTGATCTTTTGTGGCGGAACTCCATTGACGATCTCTTGTTTTCGGGATTGAATCGATGTACCCAGCTTTCTTTGTTTTTAAGAATCTATTGTCTTCACGCACGCAGCGCAAAAGCTATTGTTACCTCATGCATAATCTCGTCTGTTACATGTTTAGAAGCCATTCGCTGGACCCGTTCTGCACAAAGTTTCGGAATCCCAATTCTGAAGTTATTGTCTGCACCTCCTTCCCACGATTGACAACTATTCCTGCATTTTGCGACGATTCGCTCAAATGAGTTCATTGACACAATTCCGATGACCGTCGTCTGTTGTAGTACGCGGCCTTCCAATTACGCAAATAATTCGTCAGGCTCATCGTTCCACAGCCAATAACCATTCCAATTACACTCGATTCCGTTAATACGTTTTCCGGGAAGGCAATACGATTCGCTGAAAACCTCAAAAGTGTTTTGTTACGAAATAAGATCGAGACTGCTGCATATTACGTACAATCTTCTAATATAAAAATGCTAAATGCTAACAAGAGCTATGGAATCGAGAGTTATCCAATGGAACCAGTGAGAATTCTCGTTTATGGAATAGCGTTATCGAATATCACAAGATTAATAAAAATTTTACAATAATCATCGCAAATTTTCTTAGAATACGTATTATGCAGTTTTTGAAACATAAAAAATTAAAGGTTAGAAGGTTGCATTTATATAAAAATAGCTGACCAAGGGGAAAAACATGTATAAACGAGTTCGAATGCAGACGTAATCTCGTACTTCTCTATTGTGCATTTAATCAATATTAATGTGTGATCAGGATCACACATAAATTTCATCAACAACCATATTTCGTTTCCAGAGTTCAGTGGTTAGAGCAGAGACTTAACCGTCTGTTTTTCTTGCATGTCTCTTTATTTATAAGTACATATAGTCACAAATAATAAATCACATCGAACAGTATAAAATATTTTCTTACCTTTGTAACAACGGAGTCTTAATTCAGTTGCAGAGGAACAGTTCCCAGTCGGGATGGAGCCTTTTGGAAAACCTTGCAATCTACAGCAACGACATTGATCTAGTTCTCAATTTTTGTTAACAATGAATCTAATTAATTCAACAAACTTCAAGTGTAGTTTTCGACCTGGACGCGAGGAGTGGATACAGCGCTGGTGTCTCAGGACATAGCGAATTACGAAAGGTAGCAAACTCCACCACCAAAAATTCTGATGTAGCTTTACACTCGAAAGTATCCGGGGCGATGAAAGACACTGTTGAAGAAATATTTAAGTATCATTATGACAGTTTTAAACTTACGTGTGAAGGGATGACCATTCAAAATGCATTCGAAACAAGTTGACCATTTCAAGTAGATTCTCTTTTACCTTCCTCTGATGCGTCATCTTCCTCCTCGGCGCATCTGACTCCCGCATAAGGAGGGTTACAACGGCACTGATGATTAGCACGTGGAGAGATTTCGCACAGCACAATGTGTTTGTCAGTACAGTTCACAGATTTCGATATCCCGCCGCTCCTCGTGAAAAAATATATTGTCGTTTCAGGAAGGATACAGGTATCACGGGATGACCAACGCCAGTAGCTATCTTTAATATTATCAACAATCAAATGACACCAACAATAACACTGGTCAACAGTGAAAATCTTTCCGACTTAAAATAGCTATTTCTGATTCATTTCATCAAGGAAAAAACGAAAATGACATTTAAAACTTTCAGCTAGTTCTTAGTTCTCAGATTTAGCCCATTCAAGTTATAAGGCCATGAAAAAGCAGAATGGGAAGCCTTTAAAGATGTTGTGAATGGCTTCTTGGGAAATCGAAGAGTTAACAACTACGTTGTGATTGTGAATAATCTTCTAGAAAAATATCATCAATTAGGCTGCAACATGTCACTTAAATTCCATTTCCTACATTCTCACGTGGACAACTGCAGTGCTGTAATGACGAACATGGAGAGCGATTTCATCAGGCCATTTCGCAAATGGAACGAAGGTATCAGGGAAAATAGAACACTTCTATGCTTGCAGAGAACTCTTGGGCAGTGACAAGAGGCAACCGAGAAAACTAGTACAAGCAAAGAGAAGACGTTCACGTGAGTAACTCCTTTTGTTTGTGGTTAGTAAAGCTATAAAACCAGAATCTATACTCTGTGCAATAAAAGAAAAAACTGGCATGGTGCCAGAATCTGCTATTCGCCAATCAGAAGCTTGGCTGAGCGCTCAGCTAGGCTTCTGATTGGCTAACAGCCCAGTTTTTTCTTTTATTGCTCAGAGTATAATGTCAACTAAACTAATCAATATCTAATGTCACATTCTCGATCCAAAATTAGGATAGTTTAGCTATTTTCAGAAAGGAAAGAATTTTCAAGTGTATTTTTAGTATTTCTACTGAAATTAGCATATCTTGAAAAACTAAAGCTAACAAACAAAATCTGATGTCATAATCGTTTTTCTCGACCTAAAATTGGGGTAGTTTGGCTATTTTGATCAATGAAAGAATTCCAAAGTGCATTTTTTTGAACAGTGTAATAAGAGAGTTTAATGTTAAAAATGAAAAGCATTTGACTCTACCGTTTTCGTAAGATCCAAAGGCTTGCAGTAGTTCTTTGTGATCCAAACTCTTACTCGACATATGGGAAAGTGGATGCAAGCGTAGGCATATCGAACGAGCATCGTACCAAGAATAGTGGGTCGGGTTCAAGTGTACGGAAGAGGCCAAGCACGCATTCCTTATAAAACGGAAACCAGGTGGACATTCGCCTTCATAGTTAAAAAAGTTACCGTCTGCAATGAAATGAATTTTATGCATAATTTTTAATGCAATCTCTTATTAAAAATTAGATGAAACCAATACATACAGTACCTTATCAAAAATATTAAGACCCTATCCCCATAGAGATGAAAAGTTTTGGTGACGACATTAGAGATTGCGTGAATAAAGCCATAAGTAGATAATTAGACAATAAAACATCGATGAAGGCCAGTTATCACAAAAATGGGTCATACAGAAGATGCCATTGGATGCCACATAGCCGCCAAGCCAGTTGTGAGATTTCGGGTCTGTTCAACCTATCCATCTCCATCGTGGCTAATGTCGTTGTAAAATGGAAGCAAGAATGGCAACAGACGTGAAATGGTGTAGCGTTAGACTTCACAAACAGGTTTTCTTCTATTGCCAGAATCACGTGGGAATTTCGACAACAACGTTAGGACCAAAAGTTGAAACAGATGGGACTACCATGGAAGAACTGCTGCCGATAAGCCTACGATAACAATAACGAATGCTCAGCGAAAGTTCAAGTGGACTAGAGAGCAATGGAAACTGTTGCGTGGTGCGATGAATTTCGCAACACGCTTTGGCAATTTCGAGTTGTGATTTCTTTGTGATTATTTTTTTAGATTGTCTAGGATTCATAAATACATGGTAGTTGAAAAGTTTACAAGTCTACACTCCTTACCAAAAAATGAGAATGACGGTATTTCGGGTTGTGAAGTTAAATTTGAGTGGAGAGGAAATTACATTTTGTAACTACACGTTTACACTTTTTTACCTGGATCAAGTACTTATTCCTCTAGTCGACGTTTTTGAATGCATTATGTTATATTGTAAAGTCTCAATCAAACATGTTAAAACCTACAATACAAAGCCCGATTCATTATTAACTAGCAGAGGAATGGAGCACTTACTGGTTTTAAAACACGGAACATAGCTTACCATAAGCATTGCCTACTTCACAATTTAGTTTGGTTTAGACTGGCCCCCTGGGGTCGGATTTACAGGGGTAGGAAGTGATTTACGTACGTGGTATTTAAACGCTACTTTCCTATACTTCCTGAGGGGGGGGGGTTAATTTCTTGTTTGATATATACACAAATGCATACCTCTGAGATAACAATGTCCGCCGTTTTTGCAAAATTCGTCGGAATTCTTGCATACACGGCCCACGACATCTCCGGTAACATTCAACAAGGCACCGTCAAATAAGTGGAAATCCTTCGATTCTAAAATAAGTAAATAAGGATATATAGATATCAGTCCTTTTCAAAAGTTTGGGATATACTAAGTTAAATGCATTGTAAGCAAATTAAAAACTTCATACTACAAACTTGATCATAACAACTAATAAAATCATTCAACTTCATAATGGTTCTCTCTTCATAAAATATCAAAATGTACGAGGGGCGTTCAAATTTGACATGGACTTTATCTTATATACTAAAACTCTTGCGTGTATTTTATTTATTTATCTGTAATTCTATCTCCTCCTAGACGGTTTGAGCTAGCGACTTGAAATTTTCAGGGCAGGCTTATCAATAAAGGACCTGCTCTATCGACAAAAATCAGCCCCCTATGACCCCCCTCCTTCCCCACTTTCTGGGGTTTTCATTTAAAATTATCTGCTTTTGCTTTGTAATTCCCCTCAACAGATGGGGCGGGCGGGCGAAGCCGGGTAACAACTAGTGTTTTATAAAATCAGAAAACTACAAAAAATACACACACCATTAATTTCTCTTTGCTTCTCTACACTTTTTTCAGCGTTCTAGGAGCATCTGCATACCAGTTCTGTAGAAATTTTCAGGCTGATGTCGAAACTACGTCAGGACAACCTTTTCCACTTTCTCATTGGAGCCGAACCTCTGCCCTCCCAAGAACTCTTTCAATGGTCCAAAAAGGTGATGGTCTCAAGGGGAGAGATCCGTGATGTATGAAGGATGTGGTAAGATGTTCCATTTGAGTTTCGTCAGTGTGTCCCTAGTTAATTTGTCTGTGTGTGGTCTGGCATTGTCTTGCATAAAACAAACACGATTGGTAAGGAGTCCTGGTCGCTTTTTCCTTAGTGCCGGCTTCAGGCACGTCCTCAAAATGTCACAGTAGTAGGATGTATTTATGGTTCGACGTTCTTCCAGAAAATCGACATGAAAATCGACACTTTCTTTGCCTACGGTGTCATCTTGGATTTCCTGGTTCGTGGTGAGTCAGGGTGTCGCTAATCCATGCTCGCACGCTTGCTTTCATGAGTAGGGTGATGAACCCATGTCTCATATACCGGTAGATATTGCAAAGTTCATCATACAAAGAGCCCGAGCAACGCCGAGTATATCAGCTAGTATAGTATATTATAATCAGGATACCATGTAGTACGCATTCCTGCAGTTTTTGAAAAACTTCGGTTGAGCATAAACCTTGTCCTCAAGCTATCCCCACAAGAAAAAGACCAGATATTTGGAGTTAGACCTGTTGACCATTCCACAAAACCGCCTCGACCGATCGATCGCTTCGAGAATTATTTTAACCATAAATTATGCAATCACTATATGAACCTCTACAACAAGGTTTGGGATTGAAAGATTCTAAGTTCCGTATAATAAAATTATATGCTATGCGATATGATTGTATCTACCGTTTGTTCGATGTTTAAATACCTACACTGGATTTAAAAAAAGTAGTCAGAATTCAAGAAATTCAGGAACCTCAATTTATCACACCCACTGGGCAATTTTAATAAGGAATGATGTAATTCTATGCCTAGTTGTAGAATGACTTGTAGATGCCCTATTCAAGCTCCGTTTATTACATCATCATAGGGAAGCAAACGCTTCCTTTTTTACTCCAGTAACAACATGAATACCATTCTTTGACAATATAAAATAGCATCATTGAGGTGATTCATTCAATTGTGCTCTTCATGCGTTTCCTTAGGACAAAAAAGCCTTTACACGAACCAAAGGAAACACATCCTAAAAGAGGATATCACTGACTGAGATTTGCCGAAGATGCCTTTTCTGTTTCAGAGCCCCTCGAGCACATCACAGAAAGTTGGCACGCCCCCTACAGGAACAAGTTATACAGAACGACAGAACTTAGCGAAACGTTGACTTAAAGATCAATCTCACTGAAACAACCAGCCGGCACCAGTTTTAGAAGTGACAGGTTCAAGCTTCACTGGGATAGAAAAACATCAAGCGACCACATCTGAACATCACAGAAAAGGAAACGTAATATTTATTGACATAGGAACCCGTCAACTAGAACCTGTAAAACGCATGGAAATACTAACCATGCAAAATGCAGCCAGGCAATGAAGAAGTGTCCATCAGACCTACGGAGGGTTGATTCAGATAAAATGAGACGACTTTGCAGTTCTGTTACGATGGCGTAATACCATGGCGCCACCATCGGTTGTGTTCGATGTGAGAACCACGTTGTTGGACTATCGCCCGGCACCGTAATTTCCAGTGAAGTAGGCTGAGTTTGAGGGACTCCATGGGAAGTTCGTTCCACACCTGCTGACACTTTCCATAGCCCATCAGCGGTTCTTGGTCGGCGACTTCCGAGCCATCTTTCAGGAGACCAAAACCACAGAAATCCATCGCTGATGCGTCACGAGATTTTACAGGCACATGAGAGAAGGGAATAACTCGTATGCCCATCTCCTGTTCTATCTTCCTGTAGTAAGCCACAGATGACTTGGCAGTGTGGCTTGATGCCTTGTCCATGTGGATCCAAACTTTTGATTGCTCACCAGGGTACAGACGTGGGATATCCTGCCGATACATGTGGTCCATTACATTACTCTGGAAGTAAGCTGCACTAATTTTACAGTTTCCAGGAACTCGACGAATCGTGAGCAGTCCACGTGAGCAATATCCGGCAACCACCATGAAGCCCTTTGAAAACTTTTCCTTGCACCTTCGGACAAAATCAGACCTGGCCTTGCCCCCTCTTTCGCGATAGTACATTGCCCTGGGTTTGTTGGTGTCATCGAGGTACACCCAAGCTTCATCCAAGGAGACAACCCACTTATATTGGTCACCTGCAAGATGGTTTTCATACAGTTTTCTGGCGTTGGTGAATCGTTCCTGTGACCGCGCGCTTTATGACGTCGCTCCAGCCCAAGAATTTCATGAATTATTCCGAAGACTGTTGCCTGTGAAATACCTTTCCTTTGGGCTAGACTTCTCTGTATGGGGGGATTTTCTTTCAGCACTTCAGACCGGATTTCTCGCACCACCTGAGCTGGGCGTGTTGGCTGGGGCTTGTTTCTGGTCTGCTTTTCTGCTCGTCCACGTTCATTAGATGGTCGCAATTTGTTCTTTTTGATTATTCGACCCACAGTAGCTTTGGATACCACAATATCATTTCCTTTGCATAATTCCACAATGCACGAAAGACTGAAGTTAGCGTCGGAAAGGCCAAACATATACCCTTCCCAAAAAGCTGTAATTTTGGAAGCCATGTTTCAGCACGAAATGTCCCAAATAACAGCAACAAGTGTATACAAAGCTAATCCCCATGAATAGTGGACGAATCATGCAAATCACATTTCGTCAAGGTCATACGCGGCGTTTAAAGTCGTCTCATTTTATCTGAATCAACCCTCCGTATCATCCTGCCTACTATTGGAGTCTTTTCAAACCAACCACCAAAAAATTGCAATTGTCTAATGCTACTCAGCTGAACTATATTGGCTACCGAATTCCTGGGAACTAGTCGCACAGGAAATTCCTACATCATTTATTTCCTCATTTGAGCAAATATGGCTCTAATTTGGGTCAGACTCGGGAACTTGGATGATCCGAGCTTGGTTTTGCCCAAACAATGTACAACAAGGTGGCCTATGACATACAACAATATACTATAGAAGTGGTTCTCAATCTTTTTCGAACCGCGACCCCCGTTCTTAAAACTTAAATAACTCGCGATTCCCTTTTAACAGGGTGGTATATGACGAAATAAAAAAAAATCTCAAATTATCCTAGCTCGGCCACCCCTCAGAAAAGGTTTCACGACCTCCAAGGGGTCGTGACCCACAGGTTGGGAACCAGGGTACGAGAGGCTATAAATTCCACGCTGCAATACAGGCAAAACGGTGGTCCAATATTACTCAAATAAATCGATGTATTTCCTATGTTCACATTTGTTTAACCCCTAAAAATTTTATTGTGCGCACAAGCATTTTTTTGTGAGAGGAGAAAACAAAATTTACTCACCTATAACGAAACGTATGATACCATAGCAAAAAAACAAGATTCTGAAGAATAACTCTGAACGAGGCATTTTTTGTGAACCGTGTCGAGTTGTTTCTCATCTACACATAAATGCACTTGTTCTTCACAGTTCCTTCCACAAAATGATTCAACAAGCTGTGGAATCATTTCCCCTAAAGAGTTCTATCTTCCTGATGAATCCTTGTGAAAAGTGGAATATTAAGTAAAGTAGATTTCACTCAAAACATAAATATGAATGAAGCCTCAGACGAATAAAATCAATGACATGTCTTAACCAAAAAGTTAATGAAGGTTGCATTCAAACCTTATCGGATCAAGGCAAGATAAGTTGATAAAAAAAACCTAGGAAAACCAAGAATATACACTCATCGTCAAAAAAAAGTTGCACCCATAGAAAAATATGGGATGCTATGAGACGTTCTGTTAAGACTCCACCGCTGGCATAAGATCTGCTAGAGCTCCAAGCCAAAGCAAACTTTACGATTCCATGCCACGACATGTGACAGAATGCATTAGAAATAAATTAAAGTGGCAATGATTTTGGTATTTTGACTAATAAATTCTGTCATACCTACGATCATTGTTTAATCATTTGTTGTTGCTGGCGATTACTAACTTCCTTTCAAATAATTTTTCAAATCTGACGATTCCTTCTGGATGCAACTTATTTCCTTCCTTTTTCATACGCCGCATTTCATATAAAATTCCAATTTCCATTTCATTTACATGTATTCTCCTTTATTTCATAACTAGCATAGGCACCCGGCGTTGTCCGGGATAATCACAGTTTAAAAAAAAAAAACAGAACAATCTCAATTACTTAAATTATAACTCAAATTGGTTTTCAGTAATTCTACAATTTCTTGCTGTAGACGACGCTCCCCGTTGTTCAGATGTTTCTCACGGCCGGATAACTTTCTTTTTCTCTGACAAATATTCATTCCTTTCTTCGATGGCATTTCGTTAGATATTAATTAGCATGTATCCTTCGAACAGATATTATAGAGCATAATACCGTATGCTTGGTGATTTGAAGAGTCGACTTGATATATATATATAGGGAAGAGCTACTGGTGAATCCCCTGAACATGCTGATACCACTTATTTATATCAAACAAACAACTCTAAATAAGGATGTATGAGGTAAAGGTTAAGTTTAAAACACGGGTCTTCGTCCACTGTGAAGAATTTCCTAAGAATATAAAAGCAAGTAGAGAGCGGCTTTGAAGAACTTCGTTGCACTAGAGCTTGTCGAGACTCTAATAAAGAACTATGGTTGAGATTTCTGGGAAGATGTCCTTCAAAGTCGATATCTCTTGATTAATTTATATTTATGAAAAAAGTTAATCGTATTATAAATAATTTCTGTATAGAAATAATAATAATAATAATAATAATAATAATAATAATAATAATACGAGTACTTCCTCAAAATTAGTTTTGTATTGTAGATGTATACCATATTTTCGAACAGAGAGAATATAATTTTATTTTATATAAAATCGTCATTTATATCGAATTGGTTGCATACAACATGTTGGCGCACGAAAAGTCAAATACTGAAACAAGACTACCAATGGAGACACAATAGGCCATGCAAGACGTTTCTACAATAGATCCCTGTGGCTTTTTGAGGGCTTGATTCGAAGAGGTTATATTGGATGGACTCATTCACCATGGTTAACCATCCACATTCCATGACTACTCTGATAACTAGTGCTATGGAATATTTGGTGGATTAAAATTTTTCTAAGTCATTTCAGCGTACGACATTTCGTGCGGCACCCTTTATATCTATAGACTGAATTTTTAAAAATTAGATTTCAACATTTTAAAAAGCTTTTAGAAAATGGCTTCGAACTCGTAGTATTCTACATCAAAGATAATACACAGAGAAAAAGAGGTCTCATGTTGTCAGGCTCAACAACTGCATTTCTGTTGCTGGCGTTTGGAGTTGGTGTTCCTTCTTCTGTCCCTGTTTAAACAGTACAAATTAATTTAATAAACGGTGCAAGATAAATTACTGAATTAGAGGGAAGCCAGAAGAGCAAAGAGCGAATAAGCCATACCTGTCTATACAATGTAAAGAATCTAACGCAAGCAGCAGAGTTGAAGCCATTGCATGCGAAATAATTAGCAAAGCGGAATATTAAGCAAAAACTTAAGGTATTAATTCAAAAAGATATAAGGAAAGCAAATTAATCTTACTCTATCTGCTCTATATTTTTTAATTCTGGAAAAGATAGCCCACTTCTTGAAAACCGTTTGCATCTTGTCATTCAAAAGAATTTGGAAAACAAAAATGAAGACGCCCTGAAAAACAAGCAATCGCTTTTGTAAGTTAACCATCAGTTAAGAAAATGGTAGGTTGGTTGGCTCGATGGGTTTTTGGGAGCGCATGGCTAATATCTTAACAAAACCCTGAGCTGGATTCCAAAAAACTCACCTGTAAACTGTTGAGGATTGTAAACACATAGGCAAAGACAATCGTGCGTCGGTCGAAAAAGAAGAAACCAAAGAGCCAAGTGACACCAAGAAGAGGACAAAGGACAATAAGGCCACGTATGGTCCGCCTAAATAATAATAATAAAGTTCGAGTTGCAATTTTATAATTCATTATAAAAGATTCAAAGTTGTAATGACCTGGCTTTTTCAATTCCCTTCCGATCAGACTGCTTTACTGTGCGAGCTTTGTACAAAGCCATTATCAAGATCACTACGTTAACCTAAAAATAGAGAAAAGAACAAACATCCTTGAAGATACTTCATAATCCTTCTGAAAGAACTTAAAAACGGAATGCACTCATTCTCAGAACCACACGTTCCTCGGACTACCTCTCTTTCGTATATTTAATCAATAGTTTAGAGAGCCAATACCCATTCGTTTAGACATTTACAAACACACGACGTACTATTGATCAAACACAATATGAAGAACGTCCAATATTACGGTGCTTATGTTATCTGTTGTTGAACATGTCTACATACAGATAGTAAATTTCGTAGGTAGCGAAGGTTACCATGAAATGCGGTCAAAATGGGCGATCTAACTGTCAATCTTCCAAAGAAGATAGTACGTGGGTGCCCATTTAGCAGGAGCATCTATAAACAGAAACACTCCCAACTATTAGGACTTCATCCAAAAAGCATTGCAAGATTAATGGCCAGAAAATAAAAACGGACACAGAAAACACAGCAGAATCTGTATCAACTATCAGGTAGTTCCATATAAAATGTCGGATTGCAGAGGTCATCTTTAATGGTCCTCTAGAAAGGGCACCTTCAAACTTGCTATTCGGAATAACCCCCATTGCAATCCAAACTTTGTTGCCAACGATTTGGCGGCTTCTCGAGCCCTCTCCAAGAGAATCCATGGTCACGGGACTCAATAAACTCCCGGAATGCGTTTACGACGTCTGCTTGGGTTAGGAATGTTTTCCTCCGGAGAAAATTGGCCAGGCTTTGGAAAAAATGGTAGTCGGTAGGGAAGAGGTCTGGATAGTACGGGGAGTGTGGAAGCACCTAGTAGCCCAGAGCCTGTAGCGCCTTCACGGTCGTTCATGTAGAAGGACGCCTTTGCGATGCATAAGCAGGTTGTTGCTGACACAGTTTTGTGTGCATACGATGCAGTTCACGATAGTAGGTCGCAACTATGATCGTCTCCCCCTGCCGCAGAAGAATATAGAAATTCCGTCGAAGCCAGATCTGGAGAATAGGGTGGATGGTCAATGCACTGGATGCCCCGTTCGGCTAGTTTATGCAAGATCGCCTGTGGCTTGTGATGAGGTGCGTGGTCCTACAAGAAGAGGATGCGTTTTGTGACCTTCTTCAAAACATCTTTCAACCGCACCAGCAGGGACATGTACTATTGTGCGTTGATGGTCTAGCTTTTTGGGAGGTAATCAATGAAGAGGATTCCGTCTTTATCCCAGAATACCGATGATTCTGCAGCTGATTTTTGCTGTCGGAATTTTTTGAACGTGGGGAACCACTGTGCCGCCACTCCATGGACTGTTGCTTGGTCTCAGGTTCATGGTGGCATAACCAGGTTTCGTCCATGGTTACCAGTCATCAGAGGAATTCACTTGAATTGTTCGTAAACAACTTCAACATCTCCTTGGACGAGACAATGCGTTGGCGTTTCTGATCTGCATTGAGACATTTCGGAATAAACTTCGCAGACAACTTACTCATTTGCAACTCATCATGAATGATGGCAGCGACCCGCTCGCGTGAGATGGCAGTCTTTCTACTATCGTTTTGCCGAAGATCCGGCGGTCACTCAAAATCAGTTCGTGAACTTCGTCAACAAATTCCGGAGTGGTCACAATCTTGGGTCGTCCTGAGCGGGAGTCATCACAAGACGTAAACTCACCACGTTTAAATGTGGGACACCCACTTTTTGATGATGGCATACGATGATCCAAGTTCACCTAAAGTTTCCGTCATGACAGCATGAATTTCCTTGGAGGCCTTGCCTTGCAGGAAAAGAAACTTAATGACATCACGTGTCTCGATGTTGTTAAAAGCACAAATGCTGTCGTCCACGTGGGATTTGTGTCAGCGTCACAAAGAGACGGGTCTACGCGCAAACTCCAAATTTTACACATGGCAGAAGAAAACCCGCTTTTTCCAAATATCCAATCAAATTTCTGTTACAATTCCGGGAAGCTGTGGAGGTTTAGGACTATTCAGCGTCCCCTCGTATAATGACCGGACAAGAAAAACACGGTACCATAAGCCATCCTTAAATATAGAAAACCCCCAAAGAACCTTACACTGTGAAATGTGAAATATCGGGTAGACGTGGGAAGATCTCTAGGTATTCTTCTGATCTCATCCTTATCTTCAAAAAGTCAAGTTCTTACACGGACACACTAGATGGCCAGACCATTCATCACCACGACTTGAATATCCTGGAACGACTGGAATAAACACCAATGTACGAAAGATACAGCTGTTGGTTGATAATAAAATATTGCACCAAAACTATGCAAAAATCGTAGCAATCCATTCCGCGATGTGCTCACATGATTTTGAATTTTGCTCAATCCCTGAACACGTACAACATTTTCATTTACTCCAATCGCCTATACTACAGCAAATTCTTATTGCTTGCCTATTTCCCTAGTCTAGCTCTTCATAACAATAAATTTCATCATCAGCACCATCTGTCAGACGCCCCAATTCAATTCTACCTTGAAGTTCTTTCATTTCGTACCATGCAGATAGTCTCCTCAACACCAACTTCCATACAAAGATCATCTTCACTTTGAAAAAGAAGAACAACAATATCACATGGACAGAACAACAAACAACAGAATTAATAAACAGAAAAACTTACGCAAACAATACACAGAACTGGCCCCGAAAAAGACCAGATGATACCATTCTTCGAATTAAGCCAACAGCTGCAAAAAAAATTGTTAAAAGTTAGTACAGGTCATCAAAAAGGTCCACATCTTAAACTGAAATAGTACCCATACTCACAGATCCAAAGAGCCAATGTAAGGCGTGTCGAATGCAAACGAAAGGCCAAACGTTAGGAAGACGACAGCAGCAGGAGTACCTGAATCATAAAAACTTATTTCTAAGTATCATACACACAAAGCAATCAGGAAGGACTGGGCTAGAATAAGGACAGCCTTACCGTATCCAGCCAGATAGTATGGGTAATTCTTTTGCCTATTGACCGCAAAAACGTTGACGATGATGATCAAAAGGATAACTCCTTCCAGAAGCATCCACAAGAAAGACGACAGGAAGAAAAAATGGAGAAGAACCACCACAACGTGACACGAAGCCTGGAACACATTCAAAAATCAGAACCACTTAATGTCCACTTTAATAAACACCAAGTGCGCTTAGAAACAGAAGTATAAGTGCAACTTACACGACTGCGAGCGAATCGAAGTCCAGTTACAAAAACGATGTTGGCCACCAAGAGACAGAAACACAGATTGGCAAGGATGGCGGTCTTCAAGTTCCAAGATGATCTGACTTAAAAAGAATAAATAAACTGCACACGTACATTATTTTAAGCATGGGATCTACTGAACAAAATAAACAAACAATACCTCATGAAGTAAATGAAACCCAGGGAAGCAGTCAGTGCGAGAATGGAGATGACGCAGCCAATCAGAGTGATGGTGGTAAGCGCAACCATGTGGTACCTCGGTAACTAATCAGGATTCAGTACTTGTAAATCAAATATGAAATACTGCACAATTTTACAATGATGTTCCTGCTTGAAACATGAATAACTCACATTCTATTCGCTATATTCCCCAAATCTAATGTCTCGTGGGGGGCTATTGAATACAGCCTACGACCACAGATCATACAGACACTACAAAAGATCCAGAAACCATTTAATAATGACCATGATATACTGCAACGTCTCTAGATTTTTACAAGGCTAGATGTGTGCCGATAAACCAAGGGGACTTATTGAGAGGTACTGAAACCCAGTTCATAAGTTCCTCCAAGGTTTCGTAAGTCGATAGAACAGTAACCATGACAGACTTCTCGCATTCGTGGCGTACCTGTAGATTTTGCCGTTGGAGGGCAGCCATAACGAAAACTCGGCATTCATAGGTGAACACAAAGCTTTCTGCCTCCATTTATTGTGTTGGAGAAGTTAGGGTTGCCATCCGTCCGGGTTTCCCCGGATTTGTCCTAGTTTAGAGGGCGTCCGGGAAGCGTCCGGGCGGGGTTTCATTTGTAGTCCGGGTTCTAAAGTTTTCAAATTAACGGTCACCGCCAAAGCGCGCCACTGAACCACCGCGCCACGATCAACCGACTCGTCCTTTTCCCTCCCCTCTCGTCTCAGTTATAAAAAAAAAAAACAACAAAAAAAAAAAACCCAAAAAAAACAACTTACGCGGACAGTTTACATTTCCGGGTTTTAAGCTCCGAAATCCGGGGTTTTCATGTATCATGTCCTGGTTGGTAGATTTTTGAGATGGCAACCCTAGAGAAGTGCTTCATTGTCATCGCTTATTGCCGAGAGATGGCGCTATGATATTTCCTTAGTTTGCGTGTGTACTTCGTAACTGTATGTATATTTTTATAGTCGTTGTTATTGTTGTATGTTCAATTGTTTTCTTGCAATGAAGAGCCTTCCAATCAACTTATTTGTTTGTTTTTTATGTCGTTAATAAACAAAGTATTTGAATCTTATGATGAATTTGAAGCCATCCTTATGTGCTCTTGGCTTATGCATCCTGGAGAATCGTTTCGTTATCGGTATTCAATCGTGCAATGCCTTACGTAGTTTTAAAAGTAATTTTAACAATCATGTATTTTTTAAACGTGTAATCATTGTAATGTAAATGAGTTATGCCTGAACTGATTATGAAATGAATCAATCTTGGTAACATAAGCGAATGCTCGTGAAAGGTCTCGAAACGTAAAATTTGCGCTGCTTTTCCATAGCTTTCAAGCAAACAAGAGTCGCATTCGGGCTCTGGCTGACGTCACGGAGCTTAGCCAATCACAATAGAAATCGCGATCGACCATACCTTATACATCACTTACCTTGGATATAAGCGTTTCCACTATACCTATTCTGGTTACTGTTCTATCTATCGACTTCCAAAACCTCAGAGGGACTTATGAATCGCCCTATATACGTCCACACACACGGCTGGATCATTAAAAGATCCAGAAACGCGTCTAGCTACTTAAGCTATGCAGTTACCAAGGAGGCTCACTGTAAAGTACTGAAACCAAAATTTTTGAATGACCCATAGCTACAGAGGCCAAAGGAGGAAGACACCACTTTACCAAACGAAACGCCTGGAAAAGTGGTGTCTTTGTTTCAAATCAGGACCATTATTATGCTATCTCCAGTTAATCGACAACCTACTTCAACATCCTTGTAGTTGGTAAGTACCGCAAAGGTGGTCGTGTGATTGCACTGACATACAACATAATCCCCGGAAACCTCTTTCAGCCAGCATCCAGTGTCATCAAAGAAGGACTCTCCACTAGAATCAAACAACAAATAAAGGTAATTTCGCCAAAGACAAAACCGACTTCAAGGTAATTTCATCTAATCATAACTCACGTTTTGGAAATATGGAAAAAGATGCAGATAGTGTCGTCGAATGGTGTGTCTCGAGTTCTTTCCATGGTTATGGATATTACAGGTTCCCAATCATAATAATACCCAGAAAGGTGGAACCCTAGTGGAATCGAAGCCAGCCGAAACTCAGAACTCCTTTAAAGTAAAACAATAAGTGAGTATGAGGCTATGTACAACTAAATAATGTTTCCAGATTTATGTTATCACCTCTTTATCACTTCGACAGGAAGGAAAGCGTCCAGTGTTTTGAACCTGTAGAGAACCCCTGCAACCTCTGATGAGGGCAATGGGGAAGACAAAGAAATTTGGGTCCGTCCATCATCAAAGGCAAACACCACATCACTCTCGTTCTTCGTCTTGAACATATTCACATCTTAAAGACAAATGACAACTGTGGATCATCACCGTCACTAGATCTGCACCAAGTCCGAACATATCTTACCAATGTGTTCTTTTGTGTAACTGACCACCTGGCCGGGATAGAGGGCTCTGGCAAGCTTTTCTCCGAAATCTTCCACTATACGAATCGCGTAGTGCATCAAATTGATCTAATGGGAGAAATAAACGCAGGACATCAGAGCGTTTGGAAATGCCAAATTCAACTAACAATGCTCTTACCTTCTCTTCTGCATCTTCGTCCACCATTGGCGAATCGTATGGGTTGAGCAAGTTGTTCACCACGTCCAAGGCCAAGGGGACGAGCTTCCTTGGCAAGCACCACGGAGAGTACGACGGAACGTACTCCTCGGAATGCCACGTCTCGGAAATGACGTCAAGAACTTCAGACGCATTCAGGCTACCACGTGACCGAAGTTTCTGCTCTCTAAGTCGCTTCAAAAGATCTCGGCGATCTCGGCTAAAACCTTGTACTGTCGTGGCAAATGAACAACCCAGTGAGACACCTTTATCGGCTACACACTGCTAAATCACAGAACCAAAATCCAGGACTCACCTTCAGGTGGTAGAGAACAAACACCTTTAAACGCTCTGCTACAATTGCCTGGTGAAAGCAATTTCGATTTTGTGTCGTTATTCCATTGTACAAGGGCACAACTGCCATTTGTCCTAAAGAAGCCTAAGTTGAATAATACCAAATCATGTTTGCAATTCAAAAGCTTAAACACTATCCACTTACTCCATAAACCAGAACTCCGACCCAGACTGATCCATCCAGGACTCTACTGTTTGATAGACGTCATCCTTTGCGTAGGGGTCGAAAGCGGTAGAAACAGGAGCCACGACACCACCGAGTCTCCTACACAGCACCTTAAGATCTTCCCATTTGTATTTCTCAGGATAAACAAAGAAACAGCGAAACCACCTCAAGTCCTTCCCACGTACTCTGCGAACAGGGTGCGACTGCGACAGTGGACAGATCAGATCGTCTTCTGAGAGAAAAACAAGAAAAGTTCCATTTTAAAAGAAATACGTCATACATGCAACAAATCCGGACACACCCAGAATGACTCAAATATACCAGTGTGACGTTTTCACGTGCTGTTTATGTGATATTGATTTAAGAAAAGACTTGGTCTTTTAGTTGATGATGAATATTAGTTGAATTCGTATTGAGAATGCGAATTTATAAGAATTTTTGAAATAGGAACTAGTATTGTTGACTAAATTAGGAATTATAAAAAAGGATAAAATCTTTGGTCGATAGATGTGAGCTAATAGGAGGGGAGGTACTATAGCAGTATAAGACTAGTTTATAAGTTTTGTGTTGAGTTACATAAAGTTTTGTCTTTGCATTATTTGGCACATAGATTTCTATATAAACGGGAACGTCGATGATGAGGTCATGAGACTGCCAAAGAATTATAGAGAGGGAGGCTGTGTGCGCTTCGCTCCTGTCGGGAGCTGTCGGACACGGGTTGGAACTTTGGAAGGGGGCTAGGAGTGATTGGAAGGCGGCTACGAAACCTCCGTAGTCTGCTAAAACCATCAGATGGCTTCTCCTTTCAAAGTTTTCAAATGGAGTCTCAACACAAAGATGTTAATAGAGAATCATGTTTGGGATTCTACATGGAGAGTGAATGGATCGCTGACGGGGGGGGGGGGGGGTATCAGGTGTCGCTGTTGACCTGGCCAACCTAGGCCAGGTAGAGCATCCCACTCAGCCCACTACACAATGGGACAATATACATTACAAATCTTATACGGATTGCGAGGAGTGAAGTTTATCCTTTGAAAGTTCCATAAGTAAGGATGCGTAACAGCTTGAGAGCCTAGATGGTTATTATTGATGCAACGCCCAAATTCATCACACTTAAACCAGAGTTGTAGAAAACCCGCCCACTTTCAGAAACTTGAACTCATTTTGTCGAACTGGAACCAAGATGGCGACTTTTCTACAACTTAAAGTTCTAGAAGAGAGTTCTACAAATCTACGTCAGCATGACGCCACAAGTGTAAAGCTAAGTTTCCATGCATGCATTTTTCACGCATTTATAACTGCGTCTCGACGCAGAAAGCAAATGTGCATCTGGACGCACCTAGACGCACATTGCAACAGCTCTTGACGCAGTTAATTCGAACGCAAGTATCAGTTTCCATGCATGCATGAAGTCTACGCAGAAAGTTCAACTGCGCATGCGTCATGAGTTTATGTTTTGCAATTTTTCTCGTTAGAGAGAGAAGCTTCTCTCTAATCATCATGCCACCACCTTGGTGTTTTTCGGATTTCTTAAAATATCATTATTAATTTCTGGTGTCCGAGCACAGAGTCCATCAAATGAAGAAAAGGAATTGATGGAAGGATTCCTCTGCTTTCTTACCGTAGCATGTACAGCATTATCTGTACATGCAAACCTAAATAAAAGAAAACATCGGTACTGGGTTCTAATAAAAATATTTTTATATCTAAATTTCAATTCATTTGTTTTTTTCCAATATATCTTTACACTTTTAATTCATCTTTACACAAATGTAATAATACAGTGGAAATATTGGCAATTTCATTTATTTTATTTTCACGTCATTTCGGTAATTCTTTGGTCATTTTATATCGTTATTGTCTTTTATGTTTACATTGTTTTCATTTCATTTTAAATAAAATAACTGATTACAACATTATTTTAAAAGGTACACTCTTGAAAATTTATATTTTGCAATAGCGTATCTAGGAAATACACGCGACCTTTCGCGTTCGTTTAGAGGGCGCGCCCGCTGGAAGGTTAACAAAGCAAGTGCGCTTGCGCAAAACAATCATGTGATCTAGAAAGATTTGAGACGCATTTACAAGTGCGTCAAGAAGTAGAAAGCCTATCTACTTCACTTTTCTGCGTCCAGAGGCATGAACTCCAGACGCACATCAACCAAGATTCGGAGACGCAGATATCTGTTTCCATGATACGTGCGTCAAGACGCACCAATTTATGCGTCTAGACGCAGAGACGCAGTTAAAAACGCATGTATGGAAACTAAGCTTTAGTCTCGCCTCTACTCGCCGCTCAAACTCTCTCGATCATAATGGCTGCCAACAAATGGACAAATTGGTCAGAAAGCGAAACGAAAGCTTTGCTGGAAATATGGCACGAAGACAAGGTGCAGGACGATTTGAAGTCCATGAAGAGAAATAGGGCGGTATATGACAATATCGTGCAGCAGTTGAACCTGGTGGTGAAACGTCACAATCTTCGCGAAATCGTTGTTTAAGTGTGAACCATGAAATTAGAGTTTGACAACTTTACTTTTCTCAAAGTTTCAGAGTTCTAGAACTCGGTTTAAGTGTGAACAAGGCAAGAGATCTATTGAGTTCTGAATACAGCAAGTACAGAGTGGTCAACTTTATTCCAGGTATATCAACGATTAGAAGTGACGGCGAAGACAACTTTTCATATACGCGAGTAGAGTCATCTGTAGAACTTGTTGGGGACAGTTTGAGCCAACCATTGGATTCGCTCATCGATTGATCCGATTTCTCTAATTATGTATTTTAATTATGTATTAGCGTTAATTCTCTTTAATTGAGAATTGTTGAAGTGAAGAGAAGGGGGGGGGGTGTATCAATCAACAGGCAATAGGTCACACCTGAACTTTTCAAATATGATGTATGCAAAATGTTACCGGGACGGACAAAACAAATGGATCACTTTTATACGAGGATTTATGCAATAAACGCAACGAATCCTTCTGAACGTCGCAAGAATCCAAAGTTTAGCAAAAGACTACAAGTTCTTGTAGATCAGACTTGGTTCCGTGAGTTACCAAAAAACACCCCAAAGCAAAACAGTATTAACCCAAGGTCTGTCAAGAAAGTATAAGACCACCAACAAAAGTTACGAAGCTCACATTATAAATAAATCAAGTATCTCTGCGATGCTACATGACTATACTAACTCAGAAATTAGCAATGTTTACGAGAAAATTATAGCAATCACGTGGATATTGTACGAGGGTCAGTCAAAAGAAAACCAGAAATATTTTTTACAGCTCCTTTATTACAAGTACACTATTTTTCAATGTAGTCCCCCTTGTTTTTCGATGCATTCCCGCCACCGAGTCGGGAGAAAAAAATCTTTTGGCCGCGCGTGCAGCCACTCATGCACCGCCTGTTTCACCTCCGTGTCGGTCGCGAACTTGTGGCCACCTAAAGAGTCCACCTAAGTGAGCACCTAAGGTCGCGCGTTGTCATGCTGGATGAGAACGCCTGTTCAGAGAGTCCGCGGCGTTTGGTGCGTATAGCAGGTTTCAGAATGTCATGCACCAATTCACTCTAGGTGGCACTGGTCACCGTCTTGGGTAATGTTCCGCTACGGGGCCCTTGTGGTCCCAGAACAAGGTCAACATCACCTTTCCTACGGATGGCTGGCTGCGTAACTTTTTCGGCTTTGGTGATGTCGAGTGCCGCCATACCTTACTGGAACGCTTGATCTGTCTGTGGTTGGTAGTGATGGACCCAGGAATCGTCTCCAGTCACAATCCGCTCCAAAAGGGTGTCACATTCAAGTTCGTAGCGGCGCAGCAGGCATCGATTCGCCTCTCCTTCATTTCGGGCGTCAGCCGACGAGGGACCCATCTTGCGGCCACTTTCCGGTATTTCAGCTCATCATGGACAATATGCTGAGCAGAGCCATGACTGACCTGTAATGCCGTTGCAATGTCATCGATGGTGACCCGTCTATCCTGCTGAATCATATTGGAAACGCCCGTATGGCGCCGCTGAGTCATGTGGGGACGCATGTGTACCGGGTCTGATCGCAATGGTAGCGGTTTTTGATTTTCTACAGCGGTTTTCCGGTCTTCATTTGACTCAACCTCATCGATGTGACATAAATTGTCACAAAAATGCCAAAAATCAATACTGGTCTTATAAATAATACTTTACAGTAAAGTTTCGAGAATATCACCATTAAGAGAAAAGCATACATTACCCTTGTAGCAACGGAGTCTCAATTCACTTGGAGAGGTACAGTTCCCAGTCGAAATGGAAGCTCTTGAAAAACCTTGCAATCTACAATAAAAACATATGCAGATCTCAGTCTTTTTTCTTAGAAAACCAACTTAACTTCATCAAATAAATAAAAATGTTTCCAACCTTGACGTGACGAGTGGATACAAAGGCGATGACTTAGGACATACTGGATTACGAAAAGCAGCAAATTCAACCACCAAAAACTCTGCTTCAGACATACACGCAAAAGTACCCGGAGAAGTGAAAGACACTGTTGAAGAAGACTTGACATTAAAACGCTTAGACATCTAAAAACACACGCTGAGTGGAAAAAACATTAGCAACAGCTCAACAAGCCTTACAAGTGTTGCCAGAGAGCGTACCGACCAGAAATTGTTGAACCATTGTCGACAATGGTACCTGTCCCACACAGACAATCAAGTTTAAATATGGGATCAACCCAACATAGTCACATTATCTTTTGAAAACCGGATGATCACCCATTACATTCTTATACGCTATGTTGCCAAAAGTGACCGTAACCCCCTGGCAGATAAAACGACGACTCATGGTAGGAAGAACATCATACGAACGCAATCAGTCAACATGAGCGGACGTCGAGAGTTGCATGAGTAGGAAAGGGGCATGATCATAGGCGCCCACCGATTCGGACATTCCATAAGAGCGATTTCTGACACCTTCCAGATTCCACGGTCAACAGTTGGTGATGTTGTGGCAAAATGGAAACGAGAGGGCGTCGTAAATCCTGTAATCCGACCAGGAAGGCCTCGAATACTGACCGAAAGGGACCGTCGAAGTCTTCGACGGGTTGTGAGAGGCAACCGGCTAAAGCCGTTGGACACCATCGCTACAGAGTTCCACACAATTCGTCGAGTACTGTCAGCACTTGGATTCCATGGACGAGCGGCCGCCCATAAGCCGAACAACACACGTCAAAACGCGCGCCACCGATTAGAGTAGTGCAAAGCACGTCGCCAGTGGACAACTGAGGAGTGGAAAAACATCATGTGGAGTGATGAGTCACAGTACTTGTTGTGGCACTCCTATCGAACTGCATTGTCCCCACTATGAAATTTGGAAGTAGCGGCATCATGGTGGGATGTTTCTCTTGGTTTGGACTTGGTCCCCTGGTTAGTGCATGGATCCCTGAACGCCGAGGATTACCAAGAAATCCTGGACAATTCAGCGCTTCCACTCTGTGGCAACAGTTCGGTGATGGCCCTTACACGTTCCAACATGATAACGCGCCCGTGCATAAAGCGCGCGCCATTACGGACTGATGTGAGGACTGGTTCCTAATTACGGACTGGTTTGAGGAAACAGGGGTGCAAGATTTCGACTGACCAGCCAAAAGCCCCGATCTGAACCCCACTGGGCATCTCTGGGATGAGTTGCAGCGCCGGTTGACAGCCAAACCTGTTCACCCCAAAACCAACACAGAACGCAATGCCATGTTGAAGGAGGAATGAAAGGCAATATCTGCAGCCGTCTATTGCAACGTCGTGGAAAGTCTTCCTAGACGGGTCCTGGCTGTAATAACGGCACGCGGAGAACCAATATCTTACTGAGACCACCACAGCGCCAGATGACCAGACCCAGGGGGTATCCGGTCACCCTTTTGGATACAGTGTAGCAAGTAGCGTTAAGGACCTTCCATAAGAAAGTCCAAGAGAAGGCTCCTCAAACTCACTGGGATCCAAAGTATCCTGGAACTGACAGGCACATCCCCATTCTCTGTCATTTTTCGAACAGCAGAAAAAGGATTCATCTGGTCAAAAGACTCGACACCCCCCTGCAGAGTTCCAGTTTTGATATTCTCGCCACCAGGCAAGGCACATGTACAAGGATAGGGGATTCGGCTCTGTAGTTTACGTTTGTTTCTTGCAGACATTAAGTTGGATATGATCTGAGAGGCTCTTGCATGCAATCCCGATCATCATGTAGAGGTCCATGTGTCCTGTGTCGACTATCTGACCAGGATTAAAAGCGTTGTTACTCCATTTCCCATGGCTGATAGGTACCTTTTATGTCCCCGAGTCTGATCTGGGTATAGCCCACTCTAAAGTTCCCATCATAACTACCTCAAATGTTATGTCCACTCACTGCACGGCGCAACATTTAAAAACCCCACTTACCTCCCTGTGACATGCCAAGCTCCTCCTCGCAGCATCTGAGTCCGGTGTAAGGAGAGCCACACTGGCACATGTAAGATCCATAATCATCACGTGGAGGGATTTCGCACAGGACAAGGTGTTTGCTTGAACAGTGCTCTTTCGTCACCCCGTCGTTAAAAAAGAGAAAACATTCATCCGGACCGAGAAACATAATTATATCTCCACTCAAATCTTTCGGAAAAGAAAAATCGTCTGTCTCAGGCCCCGTACCGTTCATGCCGTCCCTCTTGATCCAATAGCCAGCTATAAAAGACATTACAAACTTAATTACACTGAGAAGCGTGTTGAATGTTAAAAACTTAAAAATGTACCATTTTCGTCAAATCCGCTGAGCTGCCATAGACTGTCTTCTCTAAGCCTATCCGGTTCCGGCATCTGAGAGAGCGGATGGAAGCGCAAGCACACGGAACGAGCTTCCCAATACGTGTAGTGAGTTGTGTTTAAGAATGCTGAAGAGACCAAGCAGGATCCTCCTATCAAATGGAAATGTGGTGGACAGACGCCTTCATAATCGAGACGATAGCCATCTGCAAGATCCCACAGGATTTCAGTTGTGCTACATATTTTCCCTTCCAAACTACTTCATAACTACAGTATTGGACAAAATAACGTGAACCCCAGTGCTACATGGGGAAAAGTCTTGACAATACGGAATTAACCCAAAAAGTGTGGGTATCTGTTATTGGTCGTTTACTTGTCTGTGTTGTATTAGACGTTGTTGTGTACTTCAGGGCTAACCTAACCCGTTAGGTTGCTACTCATTGTTGTGTACGAGTATGGGCTAACCTAACCTCTACTGCGTATCAGACCTCCAAAGAGTAACCCGATAATAAGTGAAGCAGATACAAAGGGGTCGTCAAGCAATGAGGTGGACAAAAGTCAACTTTGGGTCCATGGAAAGGGTATCCCCAAAAGCCAATCTCCACGAATTTTTTTTCAAGGAAATGAAACCCCAGAAAACCTTAAAGGAAACCGAACCACAGACTACTCAGCGTTGTTAGAACTGTGCAACGAAATCTGGTGTCCGTGGGATTTGGAAGCAGAAGACCCACGAGGGTGCCCTTGCTAACAACAGGACATCGTCAGCAACGTCTCTCCTGGGCCCACGAACACATCGACTGGACAATTGACAACTGGAAACGTGTGACCTGGTCTGATGAGTCTCGATTCCAGCTGATACGAGCTCATGGTAGGACTCGAGTGTGGCGCAGACCCCATGAGGGCCATGAATCCAAGTTGTTAAGCATGCGCTGTGCAAGCCGGTGGTGGTTCCGTAATGGGCAATTGTGGGAATGGTTAGCAATGTCATCAGATGTCTTCCACCGACTTGTGGAATCAATGCCACGTCGCACTGTGGCACCTCGCCGGGTTAGAGGAGGTCCCACACTTTATTAGGTCTATCCCATGACTTTTGGCATGTGAGTGTAGAGTGTATATGATACGCTTCCCGTCGGGTTGAACCAGTTGTCGGCAAACAGGTTAGTCATCGCTTACGACGTGGTTGCAACAACCCAATGGTTGTCGAAGGCCAGGAGACCAAGTTGCGCAACCATTAGGGTGGCTGATTTCTAGCGGGCAACTGGTGGACAGTGCTTAAGGGCCCTTATACTCAGCCTGTGCAGTTAGTGTTGACTTGAGGAGCATACCAACTTGGAACCGCTGTAGGAAGCACTTCTGAAGGGCAAAGTAAGGAACATATCCCCTTCTCCAGAAATTTTAAAGCAACCGGTAGATGGTGTCGCTTTCCACTAGAGACCATGCAAAAGCAAATAGTACACATCTATACAGATAACAGACAGATCAGGAAGCCGTCTTAAAAGCAAATGATGGTCCAGTCTTTACTCATACAGACAAATAGCCCATTTCCCACGTGCTCACGTTATTTTGACCAATTTTCTTCTAATTATGTATATTCGACTTGCTACGCACCTTTTTCATAGCAAAGTCCACCGTTTTCGCAAAAGCCATCGGATTCGCTACCATTGCAGAAGGCGTTGACCACCTTCAAGTTAGACGAGTCACCCAAGTGGAAAACCTTTGAATCTAAAGTCATTGGAAGGGAAAAAAGTAATTATAAAATTAATCTAAAAGCAAGCAACAATGAATACAATATACAGTAAAATCTGTATACTGTATGCCCAGACCTTATTCTAAACTGATCCGGAACTTAGTTTGATATTGTCGCCCATCGGACACAACACTGTTCTGACTGATATTCACTGCTGATATTGACTTCATATCAGCGTAAGGAGAAGAAGTTGATACTGGTGTCCGGTCCAAAAATAAAACAGAACCTCTTATCGTTTTGTTTAATTTTGAGAGCAACTGAAATTCAACTCATTTTATCGGCGATATCCTTCTGAATTTTCACGCTATTTCCTTGGGCTTTTTCTAAGAGTAGCTCTATACATCTGGCTAATAAATTATGCAAAAGACATTTTGGTAACGGTTGCGCATGCGCAGTTAAACATTATTTAGTAAAAATGCTCCTATTTCATCAACTATTTAATATTTTTATATTCTAATTGCAGGGTGTTGTCTCAACTGTAGTCTGTCAAGTTTCCTGAAAATGGCATTGCATTGGATTGAAAACTCTGCATGTTATGAACAAAACATTTACGAAAAAATTTCCATTTTTTTTTTATAGAAACCTTTAAAACCCAATACGTTATTTTCTATCAGCATAACAAAAAATTTGAGTTAAATGAATTTTCGTTATCATATAACTCCCAACAGATTTCACCATCCAAATCTTTCAAATACTTAGGTATTCACCTAATCCATAATCTCTCCTGGGACACCCACATTAATACTTTAGCCGCAACTCTAAACCAACGTCTAGGTCTTTTCTCCCGCCTCCATTATCTTCCTCCAAAAATCCTCCTCCTATTATACAACACTCTGATCCATCCCTCCCTTTCTTATGGCCTTCAATTCTGGGGCTCAACTACTAAACTCAATTTACTCCGCTTAAGGGTGGTTCACATTCAGCGATTTCGCGTCGAATTCGCCGTATCCGGCGCATTGGACGCGATTTTGGTTGTCGGATTCGTTTCACATTCAGCGAATTCGCGGCAGAAGTCGCTCCTAATGCAGGCCCGTAGTCAGGGGGGGGGGGGGTCGAGGGGAGTATATGGAAAAAAGTCCGCCTCAGTGGAATTTTTGAAAATCGATCTCCCCAAGATAACGTCCTGGCTACGGCCCTGTAATGCGCAGCCAATCAGCTACGAGTGAGCATCTCTCCATTCCCAGAATCCTTAGCGACTGTTTCTAACTCACTTCCGCCAGTCAAGTCGGCCATATTGAAATTCGCCGATAACGTATTTTCTGTGCACGTGTGCCTCGTTTTCTATCATTTTTCCTAATAAAAAACATAATATATACATGTACACCATGCCAAGAAAGCCATATTATCACGATATATGTACACGATGTCTACAAAGCAACAGAGACTGCGTGAAAGAACGACTCATCGAAAATTCAATCTGAGGGGAGTTCGCCTAGCAGTTGCGGGCAGGCTTGAGTGAAAAAAAAAAAGCAGCTCAAAGATCGCACGGGAGGGTATAAAGTATATTTTCTCTATGACGTCCCTACCTATTGAGGGAAATAAAGTGAACTCTTCCATTTTACCTTACAGTATGAGAACTCTACATCTTTTTCACACAACTTTAACCACAATAACCATATTATAACCCCAATACACCAATTATACCCACAAACTTAGGAATCGTTATATACAAAGCACACAATATCCATTATAATATCCCTTCCCCAACCTTTGTTCACAACACCTACCTACTTCCCCATCTTACAACACAGGTCAGATTTCTATGACAGTGAAGCCACAGATTAACGATTACAATCTGTAAATAACTATTGTTAACTATTTTGACAATCTAAAATAGCAATGCAGTCACATGTTATATGAATAGAAATAAAAAGTGTAATCGTTAATCTGTGGTGAAGCCCTCCTCTGTTGAAGAGCTCACAAGCAAGGGAAGAAATGAGGAGGCGCCATCTATTGAGGCTAAAAAGCGTATTAGGCAGATAAATAAGAAGTGCGAGATGACAAGGGAAATGCGTAGTAGGAGGAAGTTGCGCGGAACGGAGACAAAATTTTCCAAGCGACTAAGCGCGGGAACTTTTAACTGGAGAGTAAGCGGAGAGAATCGTACGAGGAAGGTGGGATTAAGGCAGCAGGAAAAAGAGAGAATTCTCCTCACGGCTTCTGCAGCACGAAGGACTTTTCTGAGTGCTCTGCAGCGAGACAATTGAGTAACGAGCCGAGAGAATCTGCGAGCTGCGTCACCACTAATTTGTTGAATTTTCCAGGCAAATTAGAAACTTCAACAGTGGGTTTGAACGTCGACATTTTATCGCAGAAAACGACGACGACATTTTATCTTCATAGAACTGTGTCTCAAACTTCACTTTTAGCAGTTGTGCATTGCTCTTCAAAGCTAGCCGTAGTGAAACGCCTGTCAGTTCAATTCAACGTGGGTAGAGAATTTCCTGGGTTCTACTCCACAGCTCAATTCCCCGTGTACGTCGGCCCGCTTGATAACGACCAAAGTAAATTCCTGTTTCCCACTGAGGAGCAATGCCTATGCGATTTCAGTGAGGAAAACTGCATCATTGCACCTTGGACCGTAGAAGCTCTCAAACGAGAAGGATTGGGTGCTTGCATTCCTTATCAAAGGAAGGAATGCTAAACCAAACGCATTGTGCGTCGCCGTTATCTGCTGATGGAAAGAGCGGTTAAAGCTATCTTGTACACAAGCAACTTGGAACTAATTGATATCCAATATTCTTTCTGTTGTAATTATTGAACTTTATTACAGGGCCGTAGCCAGGACGTTATCTTGGGGAGGTCGATTTTCAAAAATTCCGGACCTTTTTTCAAAAATTCCACTGAGTCTGACCTTTTTCCATAATGGGTTGGTCGTGTTAGAGACTGTGCCAAATTTAACCTGTATTTGGTTTTTCACTCATTTCTCTTTAGGAACTGAGTGGAGAATTTTCTTTTGGGTTAATAAATATTTATTTATTTATTTAATTAATTGTTATATCTTGTTATGCGTTCTGTGTGCACTTTAACTACTTACGAAATTCCACTGCGTAGTACTCTGCAAAGTTATCCGTGACACTAACTTTCTACAAATCCCACGCATTAAGGGCAACTACCAACTAAAAAGCATATCAATTTTCGGCAACTAACTTCGGTCCACATTACCCCATGATCTTCGCCTTGCACCCAACATCTCCGTCTTTAAAACCCTCATTAAGAGACACTACACATCAATTGCTCCCACCCCTCCCCGCCATAATTTATTATCAATTCTATAATACATTATGTATCTATTCTCGATTCTGGGACCTACCTAGTCACTCTCACCCATACTGTAAATTTTATTCGTATTCTTTTATTGAGAATTCCGTAATTTTATCCTTTTGTTACTAAATGTATAATTTATTGTTAATTCCAATTGTTAATTCCACGCGGTGTTGAGCCGCTACTTCTCCGCATTGAGAGATCTCAGTTGCGCTGGTATGGTCACGTGATACGGATGCCGCAAACTAGTCTTCCTAGGCAGTTGTTATTTTCCAAGCCGGTGGGTAAGAGACCAAGGGGTCGGCCTAGAACCAGGTGGCTAGACTACATGGAGAATCTGGGTTCGAGTCGCTTGGATATTACCAGGGAGGACATGCGCCTGATGGCGGAAGATCGCGATCGCTGGAGATCCTCCATAGGGCTGCTGCCCCTGCGACCCTAACGGATAAGCGGGTTTGAAAAGTAAGTAAGTAAGTAAGTAAGTAAATTCCAATGTATATTGTACTGTAACATTTTGTCTGCACCTCCCGGGGACCAAACTCGTCTGTAGTTTGGCCATACTGGCCCCGGACAGATGCCATTGTATTTACTTACGAAATAAACAAATAAATATCTCCATGAATATACAAATGAACACATAAGTAAAACAAGCCCCATAATCATACTCTACAACTAAAACGCAATTCAAACATTATTTTTTACACTGTGATCCCAAACATTGTTTTTTCTTTGTTCAGTTTGTTGCTGGTCCGCTATTTACCTTCGGTACAAAACCTTCGCTGAAGTATACGAGATGTAACATGCTCTTTACATAATTAAAGTTTCAGGATAATTCATCAAATATTTTTCTAGATATTCGAAAACTACTACTACACAACTACTTTTTCGTGTATCAGAAGAGACCCTGAAGACGACGTAAGCCGAAACGTACGTACGTCGTCAAAATAAATTCTAATCATATTGCTAAAAAGCCTCGTTGTATCCATTACATGCAGTACTACGTTGATCTTGATGAGCAATACCAACACCACCGACAGAAGGCCTGCGCACAGAAACTGTATGCATTGTTACATCATCATCAAACGGCCAAATTTAAGGTTTATTATTGGTAGAAATACGATTAACAATAGCCGCTTTAGTGTGATGTAACAGTGTATGACGTTTCTGTGCGCAGGCCTTCTGTCTAGGTGGTGTTGGCAATACAAGATCAACAGGCAACTGCTTTCTATTGTTGCAAGCCGAACTGCTACTGCATGGACACTCAGGCCATTGTAGTTAGATAATTGTAGTTATTGTAGTTGGAATGACTTATTTATTGAGTGTAGCTTCGTTAAACATGAAATATGTAAATTATTAAAATTATCATCGCTTTTTATCTTTTGGTCAAAAATATATGTCGCGACTGGACGTAGCCTAATTTTAAATTTTGCTTGAAATATGAGAAGAACGGGTTACTAATTCAATTTTCTATGATCACTATCGTACTTTTTGGAAATAATTTCTATTCATATAACACGTGACTTTACTGCTATTTTAGTTTAAATAAACCAGGATTGTCAAAATAGTTTCACCTTCCTATTATGGAAACCTAACTGTACTGGAGATAACGTTTGGTCCCGTGCAATTCCAGAACAGACAGATAAGCTTAACTGCAAATCCAGCCGTGTTAGCTATTTTATTACAACAATTTAAATTTTGTCATTCTATTATAAATTCCTATGTTCAGAGAGCGAAAATTCTTATTTATATCACATATCAGAATAATGACAAGGAAAAAAAAACCAAACAATTGCTCACCTACAATGAAAAGCACGCTATAGTACAAAATACTGAAGAATAATTCTAACCAAGGCATTGCTTATCACAACTAAGTCGAGATGTTTCCCAACAACATACAAGTTCCACAAATTTTCTTTTCTTAAAGGAATCACAAAACTATTCGAATGACTAATTTAATTAGAATGCTTCCCGAAACTGTTCCGTCTTCATAGTACGTCCTTATAATAATTCGAAATTATATTCCATCGTAGCACGAAAATATAAGTTCAAAAGGAATAAGGAAAAAAAAAATCCAATCTCCTTCCCTTTTCACTTCATCCCATTTCCTACGTTCCGTCTCCTGGAATCCGTCTAATGGAGGAACTCCAGCATTTTGCCACATTTTTTTTTACAACTTGATAGGAAATGAATAAACAGCAGAAAATCCGGGATTAAAATCCATTTACAAAACTCCCCTACCTCAACAGACGCCAAAGAAACCAAAAGGCCGTCCACAAAATGCAAGTTAAAGAATAAGAAAACTCGAAAAGAATTCAGGAAGCCTACCTACTTTAAAGAAAAAGTCAACTATCTCTTTGTCCCATGCAACAAGGCTCTCTGCCAGGAACTGCAGAAAATCTGTAGAAAAGGTACAAGCCGACCAGAGTCTAAAGAAGTTGCTAGAGGGCAAAAAAGGATATACTCAAAGGAAAATACCCACCAGTATCAACTTCTTCTCCTTACGCTAATATGAATTCTACATGCCGTAGGCCCGCCTTTCGCTTTTATGACAGCCTCTTTCGCTCTTCTGACCCTAAAAATTTGGAGAAATCCCCCTATCGTTTTGTTTATTTTTGAGAGCAACTGAAACTCAACTCATTCTATCGACGATGTCTTTCTGAATTTTCACGATAATTGCTTGTGCTTTTTATAAGAGTAGCTCTATACATTTAGCAAATAAATTATGCAAAAGACATTTTGGTAACGCTTGCGCATGCGCAGTTAAACATTTAGTAAAAATGCTCATATTTCATCAAATATTTAATATTCTGACTGTAGGGTGCTGTCTCTACTCTGTTAGGTTTCCTGAAAATGGCATTGCATTGGGTTGAAAAGTGCATGTTATAAACAAAAAACTAAGATATCTCCATGAATATATGTGACGATGCCAATAGAAACATATGTGCTATTCTCATACAAATGAACACAGATAAGTAAAAGAAGCCTCATAATCAATCATATGTTAGGGCTACAACGAATTTCAAGAATTATTTTTTACAGGGTGATCCCAAATATTATTTCTTGTTAATTTCGTTGCTGGTCCCCTATTTGCCTTCGTGACAAAACCTTCGCTGAAATACAGGGTGTAACTAAACGGTCTGTACAAACTTAAAGCACGAGTTCCTTGTAGCCAGAGAAGCAATATATGTCCCATGAACATAGGGTCACAAACGCAATTGTCACGTCAAATCCGTTCAGCATTAGGGTAATTTCCGGCTTGTACAGTAGCAGAACAGTCCAGATGTGCTAAAGTACATGCTCGAAATGACCTCCGTTAGATTCCACGCAGGCCTGCACACGTCGTTGCATTGACTGGCGAACCCGTTGGAAAATACCGAGTGTGTTACGGATGACATCGCAATTGTCCACGATCCGCTGGCGAAGAGTATCAACATCTGGTACGGGGGTGGAATAAGCAAGGGCTTTCAAGTGGCCGTACAAAAAAAAAGTAAGTGATTTATATCCGGCGAACGTGTTCAGTTGATGTGTATGACAGCGTCGCACGGTTGTATCTCCAGAAGGAAGCGCTTGTGACTTCTTAAGGGAAATTCCATCGCAATGAAGCAGAAAATGGAATGCAAAGGGCTGTGGTCTTTATATATCAATAAAGTGGACTTACTAACCATGCACATCCATGAATAGTCTAATAGCAACTGTTTTGGAATATTTGATGGATTAAAAATTTTTTAGCAATTTTAGTGTGTGACATTTCGTGCCCTAGCCTGTACATATAAAAAAAAATTTTGGATTTCACCATTTATTAAGCTATTGTAAACTGGATTCAATCTCCTACATCCTCAAATATTCCATTAAAAATAATACACTCACTCATCAAAAGTCATGGCACATCCCTCCAATCAGGTTCCCTGTCCGTAATGAGACAGATCCCGATGCAGGTGCACAGGACTCCTTGATATCACACAATCCCACTGAACATGTCCGAGAGCTATCAGCATTTCAACGGGGGATGATTATTGGTGCCAGACGAATGGGTGCCTCAATATCAGATGTAGCCAACACCTTGCAATCTATCGAGAGCACACCCAACGAGGGGTTACAACCCATGTCGGACAGCGAATGGGCCGCCCACGCCTCATTGATTCATTAATGCCAGAGGTGTTCGCCGGGTCACCCGGCTTGCAACTGCTGACCGAAGGGCAACAGCGAGCCAAATCACCATGTGGTACAACCAGGGACGTCCCACAACTGTGTCGGTGACGACAATTCGGCGAACCTTGGCAGCTGCGGGTTTTGGAAGCAGAAGACCACGACGGGTTGCCTGGGCAACCAATATCGACATTGGACCGCTGAGCACTGGCGAAGGGTTGCCTGGTCCGACGAGTCACGGTTTCAGCTGTATCGGGCCGATGGTCTTGTCCGTGTCATGAAGCCATGGACCCTGCTTGTCAGGTGGGGACCATTCAGGCAGGTGGGAGCTCCATACTGGTCTGGGATGTTTTCTCGTGGCATGGAATGGGTCCATTGGCACATCTGACATCCACTCTGCATGCTACTTCCTACGTCGATCTGCTTGGGAAACACCTGCACCCCTTCACGAACTGTTTTTACCCCGCGGGCGATGGCATCTTCCAGCAAGATAATGCGCCTCCACACGCGGCCATTGTTACACGGCAGTGGCTGCAGGAACATGAAACCGACTTCACGACAATGATTTGGCCTCCACTTTCCAATCCAGATTGCAATCCCACTGAACATTTGTGGGACGTCATCGAACGCTCTGTTAGGTAGTCACCAACACAACTGGTAAATGCAGCATCGTAATGGAGTGCAGTGAAGGCTTGCCTGTGAATGTGTTCCGAAGACTGGTAGACTCGCTTTCACGACGGGTCGCCGCCTTTATCCGGGCAAGAAGGGGGACCCACACGTTATTAGGCTGGTGTGCTATGACTTTTGGTGAGTGAGTATACATAGAGAAAGAAAGATCTCATGTTGTCAGGCTCAACAACTCCACTTCTGTTGCTGGCGTCTGGAGCTGATGTTCCTTCTTCTTCTGTCCCTGTTTAAACAGTATAAATTAATTAAATTAACGGTGCAAGATAAATTTCTGCGTCAGAGGAAAGCCAGAAGAGCAAAGAGCGAATAAGCCATACTCATCTATACAATGTAAAGAACATAGCATACATATGCAAGCAACAGAGTTTAACTCATTGTCTACGAAATAATTAGCAAAGACGTTTACTAAGCAAATATATATATATACTTAATGTATAAGGAAAGAAAAAAATATCTTACTCTCTTTGCTCTATATTCTTGGATTCTGGAAAAGATGGCCCATTTCTTGAAAACCGTTTGCATCTTGTCATTCAAAAGGATTTGGAAAACAAAAATGAAGACGCCCTGAAAAACACGTCAATCGCTTTTGTAAGTTAACCATCAGTTAAGAAAATGGTAGACAGTTTGACTTAACGGCCGATTGCAACAATGCCAGTTAAAACTTACTCTTCGTTAAAGTCCCGGTTAAAATTTTTTGCATTACACCAAGCGAGATTAGGACTTAACCAGATGTTAAATAACAATTTAACTTAAAACGCTGGATGACGAAGGTTTAGCTTCATGTTTACCTAAGCAAAATGGTATTCCAAATCAGAAATACATTTTAAACCAATTATCTAACAGATAAATGGATAAGCTTAGGTGCAGACTATTTGGATAACCTAAATAATGAGAGCAAATGGAGCCAGAAACTGTGGACACAACTTGACAAGAACGACAGGTAACCACTGATCCACATAAGATCAGTGGTTTCCTGTCGTTTTTGATAACCTAAATAGATAAGCTATTTGAATAAGCTAATTATGAAACTGCTATTTAGATAAGCTATACGGATAAACTAATTGGATAAGCACTTTTGGATAAGCTATTTGGACAGACTAATTGGATAAGCTAAATGGATAATTATATGAAAAGTTATTTGGGTAAGCTAATCGGATAAGCCATTGGAATAGCTATTTGGATAAGCTCAATGGATAATCATGGCCGATGCCTCTACCAATTGGGCTATCGCAGACACCACGGACAGCCAAGCTGTCTCAAGGTGTCGTAAAGACAACCAAGTTGTCACGGTTGAAAGCCCAATGGGAGACGGGAACCTGGCCCGCAGATTGGTAGAGGCATCGGCCATGATAGTCAAGGTTCCTGGTTCGAATCCGGGTCGCAGAATTTTTCCTTCCATTTTTCAATTGAAAAATCATTACCTATGCTTGGAGACGTATCTCCAGTTAATAATTATTATTATTCTCAATGGATAAGTTATATGAAAAGCGATTTGGATTAGCTAATTGGATAACCATTTGAATAGCTATTTGGATAAGTTCTTTGAATAAGCTAATTATCAAATAGCTATTTGGATAAGCTATACAGATAAACTAATCGGATAAGTTATAGGAAAAGCTATTTGGATAAGCTAATTGGGTAGCTAATTATCAAATAGATCTTTGGATAAGCTAAATTGATAATTTAATTGGATAAGCTAATTGGATAAGTTAAAGGATAAGCTATTTGCATAATCTAAAACAATCAGCCACGTTGACCAGAGGTTTAATTGGAGCAAAACGAACCAATCACAGTCCTCGTTATTCATATTCAATCCAGTTAGCTAACTGAGACTTAACTAGGCTTGGTGAAATATTTCCCGGTTAAAGGACTTAACCAATCGATAAATTGAAGTAAATAGGCCCGTTTTAACTGACACTGTTGCAACCGGCCGTTAATGGGTTTTGGAGAGCGCATCAACAATCCCTGTCACTTGACTAACATCTTAACAAAACACTGAGCTGGATTTCTCAAGAACTCACCTGTAGACTGTTGAGGACGGTGAACACATAGGCAAAGACGATCGTGCGTTGGTCGACGAAGAAGAAGCCAAAGAGCCAAGTTACACCGAGAAGCGGACAAAGGACAATAAGGCCACGTATGGTCCGCCTAAATAATAATAATAATAATAAAACTCCGAGTTAGAATTTTATTATTCATTATAAAAGATTCAAAGTTGTAATGACCTGGCTTTTTCAATTCCCTTCAGATCAGACTGCTTTACTGTGCGGGCTTTGTACAAAGCCATTATCAAGATCACTATGTTAACCTAGGAATAGAGAAAAGAACATCCATGAAGATACTCCATAATCCTTCTGAAAGAACTTAAAATTGGAACTCATTCATTCTCAGAACCACACGTTCTTCGAACTACCTCGCTTTCGTACATTTAATCAATAGTTTAGCGAGCCAATACCCATTCGTTAGACATTTACAAACACACGACGTACTGTTGATCAAAAACAATATGACCAATGCCCAATATTACGGTGCTTATGTTATCTGATGTTGAACATGTCTACATACAGTTAGTGGTTGCAGGAGCATCTGTATGCATAAACGCTTCCAACTATTAGGACTGCACCCCTAAAGCATTGCAAGACTAATGACCAGAAAACAAAAGCGAACACACAAGTCACAGCAGAATCTGTAGCTGTTGGAACTGCAATGGAGAAATCTTAGCATTTCTAAAATGGTAAACCACGTCATGAGACCTACAATGACCGGATAAGAGTAACACGGTAAGAGTAACACGGTACCATACGAGGTCTGTTCAAAAAATACGTAGACTGACGTCATAAAACAAAATATACTTTATTCAGAAGTTACACATCTGGGTCCCCTTCAAAGTACTCTCCTCCCCGACGCACACACTTATCCCAACGGTGTTTCCACTTTTGGAAACAGTCCTGGAACGCTTCTTTTGTGATGTCCTTCAGCGCCTTCGTCGCATTTGCCTTTATGTCGGGAATCGTCTCAAATCTCCTTCCTTTCAAAGGTCTTTTGAGTTTGGGAAACAAGAAGAAGTCACAAGGAGCGAGATCAGGTGAGTAGGGTGGGTGAGGAAGAACAGTGATCGAGTGTTTGGCCAAAAACTCTCGAGTTCTGAGGGCTGAATGGGCTGGAGCGTTGTCGTGATGAAACAACCAGTCACCTCTCGTCCACATTTCTGGCCTTTTCCACTCGTCCAGTGGCAGTTTTTCCGAGTTTAACACAAAATTTCGCAGCAACTCTTTGCTCGTTCAAGTCACTCATTCTAAAAATCCGCCAAACGAAAAAAAACACACTTCACAAACAACCGCGTAGCTAATCAACCAAT
Organism: Rhysida immarginata; assembly: GCA_023313115.1. Taxonomy (NCBI): domain Eukaryota; kingdom Metazoa; phylum Arthropoda; class Chilopoda; order Scolopendromorpha; family Scolopendridae; genus Rhysida; species Rhysida immarginata. Next base: position 424,290 of record JAHWFO010023234.1, on the reverse strand, counting down.
ACTGATATTTGCAATCAAAAAACTGCCTTGTAATCAGCGGATCTGTCAGAAGATGGCGACACCAAGCGATTTTGATTGGGACCAACAGGGCCCGCGCAATTCAAACAGTCTACGTATTTTTTGAACAGACCTCGTAAGTCATCATTTACATTCTTAAGTACAGAAAGCCCCCAAAGAAGCCTACACTGAAATGTGAAATATGGGATGGACGTGGGCAGATCTCCAGGTGTTCTTCTGATCTCATCAGAAAGTCAAGTTCTTACACAGATATCCTTAAGAAGCACCTTTGGAGAACAAAGTACGAAAGATACTCTTTCTCAACCACTGCTGGTTGATGATACGAGTGGCGTTCAAATTTGACCCGGACTTTATTTTTTTGTAAATTTCATTGTAGTAAATATCTAAACTTTTATTGTTGGGATGGCAACTACCGCCTGTCATCTCCTCACGTGGTTTCGACATCAGCCTGAAGATTTCTACATAACCGATATCCAAAAGGCTGGAAAAAAGTGTATAGAGAAGCAAGGAGAGTTCTTTAAGAAATAACTGATATGTGTTTTTTTTGTAGTTTCCTGATTTTTATAAAAAAAATAAAGTCCACGTAGTAAAATTTGAGCCCCCTTCATACTACTGCTTGCCTATTTCCCTAAATACTAAATATGTAGCCCAGCTCTTCTTAACAATAAGTTTCATCATGACCACAATCTTTTGTCTTTCTTCTCTCTCAGAGGCCCCAATTCAATTCTACCTTGAAATTCTTTCAGTTCGTACCCTGCATACGTCTCCTTAACACTAACTTCCACACAAAGATCATCTTCACTTTGAGAAACAAGAACAACAATATCACATGCACAAAACAAAAAACACGAGAATTAATAAACAGAAAAACTTACGCAAACAATACACAGAACTGGCCCCGAAAAAGACCAGATGATACCATTCTCCGAATTAAGCCAACAGCTGCAAAAAAAGTTAAAAGTTTGTACAGATCATCAAAAAACGTGCACGTCTTAAACTGAAATTGTACGCATACTCACACATCCAAAGAGTCAATGTAAGGTGTGTCGAATGCAAACGAAAGCCCAAACGTTAGGAAGACGACAGCAGCAGGAGCACCTAAATCATAAAAACTTATTTATAAGTATCACACCCACACCCAGAGCGATCAGAAAGGTCTGGGTTAGGATAAAGACAGCCTTACCGTATCCAGCCAAATAGTAAGGGTAAGTCTTTTGCCTATTGACCGCAAAAACGTTGACGATGATGATCAAAAGAATAACTCCTTCCAGAAGCATCCACAAGAAAGATGACAGGAAGAAGAAGTGGAGAAGAATTACCACAACGTGACATGAAGCCTGGAACACATTCAAAAATCAGAACCACTCAATGCCCACTTTAATAAACACCAAATGCGCTTAGAAACAGAAATATAAGCGCAACTTACTCGACTGCGAGCGAATCGAAGTCCAGTTACAAAAACAAGGTTGGCCACCAACAGACAGAAGCACAGATTGGCAAGGATGGCGGTCTTCAAGTTCCAAGAAGATCTGATTTAAAAACAATAAATAAACTGCACACATACATTATTTTATACATGGGATCTACTGAACAAAATAAACAAACAATACCTCACCTCATGAAGAAAATGAAACCCAGGGAAGCAATAAGTGCGAGAATGGAGATGACGCAGCCAATCAGAGTGATGGTGGTAAGAGCAACCATGTGGTGCCTCGGTAACTAATCAGGATTCAGTATTTGTAAATCAAATATGAAATACTGCACAATTTTATAATGATGTTCCTGCTTGAAACAGGAATAACTCACATACTATTCCCTATATTCCCCAAATCTTATCAATTGTGGGCGCCTATTGAAGATACAATCCAGCCGACGAGCACAGAACATATAGACTCTACAAGAGTTCCAAAAACCATTCAATGACTATGATATACTGCAACGTCTCTAGATTTTTACAAAGCTAGATGCGTGACGATTAACCAGTGGGACTCCTTGTGAAGTAATGAAACCTAGTTCATAAGTTCCTCCAAGGTTGTCGCATACAACACCATTGCCGATGGAGCTCCCTCAAGAAGATCTCTTTTTGAAGAATGTTCAATAGCTTGATCGGATAAAGTAAATAACACTGGGCAACAAATTTTCAAAACTTTTTTGCCTCCGATATGAAAATAACCATTTCTTAATGAGTTGAATGTGCTGAACACGAATATGACTGTGAAAATGCAAAATTGGCCCTAGTTATTTTTGTAATCTGCAAAAACAATTGTGTACATAATAAAACGACTACCAACAGCTCTGGTCAACAACATTTTTGGTACCGGGGAAGATAGGTGTTCTAGACTAATTAGAGCGTGCTGATTCCAAATCTGAATTCCAAATTTCCCTATCACGTCAAGATCTCGAGTTATAAAAATAGTTTAAATTTTAATGGTAGCCATTGTTTAAATTTGACATCAGGAGACTGTTTTACACCACTGAAACTTAACATCCTGACATGATAAAATAATTTGGAGTTCAGATATGGAATCAGCACACGCAAATTAGTCCAGAAAACCTACGTTTGTTAAAGTTGCAGTTCTACGGGATAAATATACACGTTGAAACGTAGAAAATGAACTATATTAACTATCTCAAAAACTAGAGCCAATTTGAAAAAACTGATCTCATATTCGGAATCAGTGCAACAAATTTACCATAAAATGACTTTTAAATGATTGGAGGCAAAATGTGTGTTGACCAGTGTAATTAATTCTATCTTGAAAGTAATCCCCAATAAGATGTATAGCATCAGGAGCTACCCCAAGTGTAGGCCCGTACCCAGAATTTTATTTCGGGGGGGGGGGCTGAGGGGACTGACCGTATTCTTCTAGCTGGGAGAGGGTCCCCCGAGCAACTGAAATAGTTGACAAAGCAGAAAATTTAGGGGAGGGGGGGGGGCTGCAGCCCCCTCAGCCCTCCCCCTGGGTACGGCCCTGCCTAAGTGTTTCCTAATGTGTCAGTAGTAGGGTTCAATCAATGGTGCTAAAAATTTAGAAATATCTGTGTTAATTAAGTAGTAGATTAACCCTGTATCAATAGCATCCAGGATGAACAATATTGTGAACATTATGGGAGTTTTCGGCCTGCCTCCAGCTTGAATAAAGAATAATTTTTCTGCAATTTTTGCGATTGTGGAAAGTATGCAAATAGGTCGATAGTTCGTTATTTCATGTAGTTCGCCTTTCTTGTATATCGGAATAATAAAGGTCTTTTTTTTTTTTAAGTCTCTTGGAAATTCCCGAGTCTGTATAATGATCTGCATCAGATGATGGATGAGTATAATTCCAAAAGAGGCCCCGTTTTTTAATTTCATCACGGGCGTAGTTTTTATTATTATAACATTTGATAGTTTAACTAATTTGCGCCGGCGTAACCTAAGTGATCATTTCTCGGTTAATATTAATTTTGTTATTGTTGTTGCGTGATTTTCATCTTGGCTTTAGTCTCGTTGAGTTAAACATGTTTCAAATCAGGACCATTATTATGCTATCCCTACTTAATCGACAACCTACTTCAACTTCCTTGTAGCTAGTAAGTACCGCAAAGGTGGTTGTGTGATTGCACTGACATACAACATAATCCCCGGAAACCTCTTTCAGCCAGCATCCAGTGTCATCAAAGAAGGCCTTTCCACTAGAATCAAACAACAGATAAAGGTAAAAACAAAACCGACCTCAAGGTAATTTCATCTCACCATAACTCACGTTTCGAAAATACGGAAAAAGATGCAGATAGTGTCGTCGAATGGTGTGTCTCGAGTTTTTTTCATGGTTATGGACATTACAGGTTCCCATTCATAATAATACCCAGAAAGGTGGAACCCTAATGGAATCGAAGCCAGCCGAAACTCAGAACTCCTTTAAAGCAAAAGAACAAGTGAGTATGACGCCATCTACAACTAAATAATGTTTCCAGATTTATGTCATCACCTGTTTATCATTTCGACAGGAAGGAAGGCATCCAGCATCTTGAACCTGTAGAGAACCCCTGCAACCTCTGCTGAGGGCAATGGGGAAGACAAAGAAATTTGGGTCCGCCCATCATCAAAGGCAAACACCACATCTCTCTCGTTCTTCGTCTTGAACATATTCACATCTTAAAGACAAAAAGACAACTGTGGATCATCTTTGTCACCAGATTTGTACCAAGTCCAAATATGTCTTACCAATGTGTTCTTTCCTGTAAGTGACCACCTGACCGGGATAAAGGGCTCTGGCAAGTTGTCCCCCGAATTCTTCAACAATACTAATCGCTTGGGTTATCAAGTTGATCTAATGGAACAAATAAACGCAAGACATAAGAGCGTTTGATAAATGCCAAATTCAACAAACAATGCTCTTACTTTCTTTTCTGCATCTTCGTCCACTATTGGAGAATCGTATGGATTGAGCAAGATGTTCACCACGTCAAAAGCCAAGGTGACGGGCTTCCTGGGCGAGCACCGCATAGAGTACGACATAATGTTCTCCACAGTATGAAACGTTTCTAATATGACGTCAAGAACTTCAGACCCATTCAAGCTACCATGTGCCCGATGCTCCAACTCTTTAAGTTGCATCACAGGATCGCGATCTCGGTTAAACTCCCGTACTGCCGTGGAAAATAAACAACCCAATGAGACACCTTTATCGGCTATACGCTGCTAAATCAAAATACCAAAATCCAGATCTCACCTTCAGGTGGTAGAGAACAGACACCTTTAAACGCTCCGCTACAATTGCCTGGTGAAAGTAATTTCGATTCTGCGTCACTATTCCAATGTACAAGGGCACAACTGCCATTTGTCCTAAGGAAGCTCAATTTTAATACTACAGCATATTTGCAATTCAAAAAATTAAACATTGTCCACTTACTCCATAAACCAGAACTCCGCTCCAGACTGATCCCTCCAGGACTCTACTGTTTGATAGACGTCATCCTTCGTGAAGGGGTCGAAAACGGCAGAAACAGGAGCCACAACACCACCGAGTCTCCCACATAGCACCTTAAGATCTTCCCATTTGTATTTCTCAAGATAAACGAAGAAACAGCGAAACCACTTCAGGTCTTCCCCAACTTTACTGCGAACAGGCTGCGACTGCGACAGTGGACACATCAGATTCCCTTCCGAGGGACAAAAAAGAAAAGTTCAATTTTAAAAGTAAATCCTCATACAAGCAAGAAGTCCTGTGCAGCAAGATGTGTCAGTCATGAACTGTGACGATCAACGGTAAGGAAACATGAGCTGGGAAACAAAGCCAAGCTCTCTTTGTTTGCCACGAAAGAGTGCGATTGCGGGTGTAAGCAGCCAAAATGAGATTCCGGAAAAGTGTGGCAGGTATTACCCTACTAGATAGAGTGCACAACAGCACAATAAATGAATCTTTAAGCGTTGAGCCGCTACTTCCCTGCATTGAGAGATCTCAGCTGCATTCGTATGGCCGCGTGATACGGATGCCGCAAACAGGTCTTCCCAGACATTTGTTATTTTCCAAGCTGATGAGACCAAGCTGTCGGCCTAGAGCAAGATGGCTAGACTACATGGAGTATTTAAGTTCGAGTCGCTTGGGTATTACCAATGAGGACATGCGCCTGACGCGAGCGCTGGAGATCCTCCATAGGGCTGCTACTCCCGCAGCTCTAACGGATAAGCGGATTTGAAAAGTAAAGTACGAGGGGCGTTCAAATTTGACCTGGTCTTTATTTTTTGTAAATTTCATTGTTGTAAAATTCTAAACTTCCATTGTTGGGATGGCAACTACCGCCTGTCATGCAAAACCAGCACCACTCAGCCTGTTTAAACAAATTGGCGGACAGCGATTTGTCGATCAAAGTGGAACAACGCATAATCATCAAGTTTCTCCACAACGGAGGTGTGAAAGCTTCTGAAATTGATCAGAGATTCAAAGACAGTTCACCGAGTAATGTTTGTCTCAATCATCCGTCTTTGCTTGGCGCCGAGGAGAGCGAGATTCTACCGACAATGAACCTCATAAAAGCAAGGCCAGCAGCTGCTATCAAGGATGGCATCATCGCACGAACAAATGAACTGATTCATGTCCGAGAATTGGCTTCAATACTGAATACCAGCACTGGCAGTGTGGAGACCATCATCCACGGTAAGCTGAAATTCAACAAGATCTGTGCCAGGTGGGTCCCTAAGCCACTCTCCGCGGATCACAAAACCAACCGGGTGGAAATCTGTTCCATGCTGCTGCTGCAGCGATAGGACAGGGAAGGTGATAGCTTTCTAAGGCGTGTTGTCACCACCGACGAGACATGGATTCGTCATCGTACTCCTGACAGCAAGCGTGCGAGCATGGGATGGCGACATACTGACTCACCACGACCCAAGAAATTCAAGATGACACCGTCGGCAATGAAAATGACGGCGACGACCATAAATGTATCCTACTACAGTGACATTTCAGGACGTTCCTGAAGCCGACACTAAGGAAAAAGTGACCAGGACTCCTTATTAGTGGCGTTTGTTTTCTGCAAGACAATGCCAGACAAGACACAGCCAAACTAACTATGGACACACTGACGGAACTCAAATGGGACATCTTACCATATACTCCATACAACACGGATCTCTCCCCTTGCGACTATCACCTTTCTGGACCATTGAAAGAGTTGTTAGGAGGGCAGATGTTCGGCTCCAATGAGAAAATGAAAATGGCTGTCCTTACGTGGTGTATCCACCAGATGGTCCCAGAACGCTGGAAAAATGTGTAGAGAAGCAAGGAGAGTTCTTTGAGAAATAACCGGTGCATGTGCGGCTTTTTTTTGTAGTCCAGATCAAATTTGTATGCCCCTCGTACATGCTCAGTTTACGCAGATTCCAGACAGTGAACATTGTTAATTCGAACATGCCCAAGAGTTTACGCCGTACAAGTAACGAATCCTCCTGAACGTGGCAAGAACCCGAAGTTTAGGAAAAGGTCACGACCAACAGTCAAACATTCTTTTGGAACAATGGTACGAGCTCCATTAGAGAGGCACATTAATGTTTCAATCCCTTACGTCGATCATGGAAAGACATATCTCATGTGTCTGGATACTTCTTAAATGTCCTTGTATAAGTTCGACAATTATCAATTAGGTTTTGGGGTTATCACCATTAAGCCTATACTTACCCTTGTAGCAACCGAGTCTCAATTCACTTGGAGAGGTACAGTTCTCAGCCGGAATGGAAGCCCTTGAAAAACCCTGCAAACTACAGTACAAACATGTACAGTTCTCAGTATTTTTTAGGAACAAAACTTACCTTCATTAAATAAACAAAAACTTTTCTAACCTGGACGTGGCAAGTGAATACAGGGGTGCTGACTGGGGACATGCTGAATTAAGAAATGCAGCAAACTGTACCATCAAAACTTTTCCTTCAGACGTACACGCAAAAGTATCCGGAGAAGTGAAAGACACTATTGAAGAAACACTTAGATTGAAACACTTAGACAACTCATAACATACGCTGAGTGGACTAAACATCAGAAACAGCTCAACAAGCCGTACTAGTGTTGCCAGAGGAAGTGCCGGTTGGAGATTGTTGAACCATAATCGACAATGGTATCCCAAGCATTCTTAAAGCTGGGACCATTACTGGCTGATTGCCTGGATGGTAGTAGCCTAGCAGAGAGGCATATCATCTTATTGAAAAGATCATCATCTACAAGCGTCCGGGTCATCTTCTACCAAAGTAGCGGTAATGACCTTCCAGAAGAAAGTCCATGAAAAGACCCTCAAAAACTCATAGATCCAAAGCATCCTTGAACAGACGTGATGGAACCATGACCTCCACTGTCTAGAAACATCCTACTACCTCTTAAGTTTTGTCCACTCAGTGTAGCAACTAAAGTTCCTATCATAATTACCTTCCTGTAGCATGTCGGGTTCCTCCTCGCAGCACCTGCTTCCCGTGTAAGGAGAATCACAGCGGCACATGTAAGATTCATAATCATCACGTGGAGGGATTTCGCACAGGACAAGATGTTTGCGAGTACAGTTCTCTTTCTTCACCCCGTCACTCAAAAGGAGATAACATTCGTTCGTCTCGGGTGTCGCACAGTTAATGCCATAACTCGCGATCCAGTAGCCAGCTTTAAAAGACATTACAAACATTTCAATTAGACTAACAAGTGAATTTAGTGTTGAAAACTAAAAAGCAATGGTATGTACCATTTCTATCAAATTCGCTGACTGCCCATAGACTGTCTTCGCTAAGGCTATATCGGTTCCGCATGCTTGACTGCGGATGGAAGTGCAAGCATACTGAAAGAGCCTCGCACCACGTGTAGCTAGTTGTGTTAAAGGATGCTGAAGAGGCCAAGCAGGATCCACTTATCAAGTGGAAACGTGGTGGACAGACGCCTTCATAATCGAGACGGTAGCTATCTGCAAAATTCCACAGGATTTCAGTTAGATGATGTGCAACATATTTTCCCTTGACAAATAGAAGATTGGACAAAATAACGGAACCCCAGTTATACAAGAGGAAATGTATTAGCTATACGGAATCAATCTATTGCTGGTCGTGTATTTGTCTATTTTGCATTAGAGGTTGTTGTGTCGAACAACAGCGTGTCGGACCTTCAAAGAGGAAAGAGCATCGGATTAGCAAGAGTAACTTGATAATAATCCATATGTGAAGCAAATACAAAGAAGTCGTTAAACAATGAGATGGACAAAAGTCAACTTTGAGTCCATGAAAAGAGGTATCCCAAAAGCCAATGTCTACGGTAAAGTTGCGACCAGAGAACCCAAAAGGAGACGTAACTCAGACTATTCAGCGCGGACCTGTATGATCTCTTGGTATTCATCTGATCCCCATCCTTGCCTTCTGGAACCTTCTTACTACCTGGCTTAGTTTGTCACAATATTTAGCCCGCGTCGACATCCAGGTCATTTGCGCCATTTCTCACGACGAATATCTTAATACAATTCTGGAACAAATACAATCATCCATACTGACGGCGGGATTCGAACACTAGCTCTTTGGCTGGTTCACTACTTGGATATTCTATGCCAGAGAGGACTTGGTAAGGTCCACTGGTGTATATGTTGCGCTTCCCTTCGGGCCCTTACGCACGGTCGAACTAGTTGCCAGCAAACAGGTTAATCATCGCTTATGCACGCTACTGCAGCAACTCGTTGATTGTCGCTTAGGTGAGGTCAAGTTGCGCAACGTTTGGGTTGCTGGTTTCTAACCGCTTCCCCCTCAATGCCACTAGGGGCGGTGCAAACGGTGCGGTTGTAGAGCAGTAGATGTAGAGAGTAGCGACAACTCCTGCCTCGGCGCCATAGTTGTGGCAAAAATCAATCTTCCTAATGCCGCGCAATAGGAAATTCATGATATACCGACTCGAACTGCAGTTTGTATAAGAGAGAAATAAATACAGAAAGGAAAAATTCTGCGACCTGGAATCGAACCAGGAACCTCGACTATCATGGCCGACGCCTCTACCAATTGGGATTTATAATCATTATTATCTACAGAAAGCATATCAATGCCAGATAAATTTATTAACTTATACATAAGTTATAGAATTGAAAATACAGTTAAGTCTTATTGTGATATTTTAATGATTTCCATAAGGGAAAAATTAGCAACTAAAAATTAAAACTAGAGAGATGGAATGTATTGTTTTGTAGACTAGACCTTTTGTTTCAAATTAATATACGATTTCAATTCCGTAAATTTTTTTAAAGATTTAATTCCAGCTGATGAATCACCGTAGTCAGATTCCTGTATCGTTTATTTACCTGAGGTACTCTTATTACTGAGCCTGCTAAATAATACAAAGAATGTTTTTCGAGTATATTAATGTGGATGTTGTTTGTTAAATTACGGTAATATTTTTATACATGTTTCTAAATTTCTGTCACCTTTATCAAACAAAATACAGTTTCCTTCATCCTTTTTTTTATTATATTATTATTTATTTATTTATTTATTTATTTATTTATTTTTACTTCTTCCGCACTTAATAAATATGCAGGTTCAAAGTATAGCGCTGATTGCATGGCAAAATAAGCTAAACGAACGGCGAGCGTAATTGCTTTTGCCACAATAATGGCTGCCATGGGCCTCTTAACTGCCTTGAACCCATGAAAGATGAGGATTGGCGGTATAAAAGGATGTCGCTACTCTCTACGTCTAGTGCTCTATGCGGTTGTACAAAGCCCCGCGTGATCCTGAGTCATTTCCTGCTTGACTGCCCAATCAATATACCGTCTTCAGGTTCTTATTTTCTGATTGTTAGCAAATTTCTGTCCCATTAAGTGGTGGACAGTGCATAAAGGGCCTTATACTCACCCAGTGTTGTCTTGAGGAGCATGCCAACTTGAAATCGCTTCTGAAGGACAAAGTAAGGGACATATCCCCTTCTAATGCAACAAGTAGATGATATAGGTTTTCACTGGAGACTATGCAAAAGCAAATGGTACACGTCTATACCACGAAGAATAAGAGAAGGGCCAGGAAGCCCAAATGAAGGTCCAATCTTTACTCAAACCGACACATAACCCATTTCCCAGGCGCTCACGTTATTTTATACCGTTTTTGCAAGATCGACTTGGTACGCACCTTTAACGTAACAAATTCCGCCGTTTTCGCAAAAGCCGTCGGATTCGCTACCATTGCAGAGGGCGTTAGAGACCTTCAAGTTAGACGAGTTACCCAATTGGAATACCTTTGATTCTGAAATCAATGGAAGGGGAAAAAAGCAATTATAAAATTAATTCTAAAAATAAGCATGAATGAATACAGTAGTCAGTAAAATATGTTATTTTTGGTTATAAAAAAAATAAAATAAAATGATCCCGTGCTGGTGTATGTTAGGTTAGGTTACCTAACCTAACCTATTGTGGAAACCTGTCGATACCGGAAATATTTTTTGTCTGCAATTCCAGATTAGACAGATTTTATTTAGTTCGTTCAATACTGATTGGCACTTCCAATATAACTCCTGCAAAGTTGCAGCGTCAAATGTGTGCGTGAAGATAGACTATAGTACTGTCTATTGCCACCAGATGGTGTTGCTGCTTCCCATCGGTAGAGAATAGCAGCAGCCATTATTCCAGCTTGCGAGGACACGTGTGGACATCGGTAAAGATAACATGGACAGTGTGGTTTCTCTGGAAGGAAGGATTGACTGCTTCAGACATCTACAAGAGGTTAGGAGCCATGTATGGGAGTCAGCACCCAAGTCGCAGATCCGTGTTTCATTGGGTATCAAAGACGGCAGGGACTGTGCTGAAAACGCAAAAGCACTGGGGGTCCAGCAACTGCATGCAAACCAAACAATGCCCAACGTTTGATGAACTAGAGAAGGCAACAGTTCTATCATCAAGGGAAACCCTCCACACCATCATCCATGAGGATTTGAAAATGAAGGTGTGTGCACAATGGGTGATTCCCTCACCATTACGCAGAAACATAAGCGTATGGAGATATGCCAACTGGTGATGTAACAGTACAGTGCAGATCCAGCGGAGTTCTTTGAGCTTCTGATTACCGTCGACAGTCATGGTTCTTCCACGAGACTCCAGAAAAGAAACGCCAGTCTATGGAGTGGAAGCCCTCCTCCCAAGAAGTTAAGGCCGGAACTAATCGTACAGAAACAAATGGCGACTGTGTTCTGGGACCAGGAAGAGATAATTCTGGTGGATTGGCTCCTTTCCAAAACGACTATCAACAGTGATCGGTACTGCAGTTTACTGCAACAACTCTGCCGACGCATTCAACAACGCCGCCACGGAAATGGGGTCGTGGCGTTCTTCTCCATCACGACAATGCGCACCATTGTCACCGTGCTTGAACTAGGGTTTACTGTGTTGCCACATCCACCATTTGCCGGATTTGGCTCTTACCGACTATGCCCTATTCGACGCAATGAAAGAGTAGCGCCGGGATACCCCCAAAGAATGGTTTGCTACGTAAATGCGGAAGCTACCAGAACAATGGCAAAAGTGCATAGACCTTTAATGTGATCTGTATTCTTTCGTTCAGTAAATGGTTCCTTTGAACACAAAAACCATTGTAGGGCCAATCATTTTCGAACGCTGCAAGTACTACAGTATGTAGACAGACAATAAGCCTAACTGCAAATCTAGCTATGTCAGTACAACAAATTCCTAGAAACAAAAGAGAACGCGAAAATTCTTGTATGAACCAACCACCATTAAAAGAAAGAGAAAATCAAACAATTGCTCACCTACAATGAAAACTAAGCTGTAGAACAAAATACTGAAAAATAATTCCAACCAAGGCATTGCTTTTCACAACTAAGTCGAGTTGTTTCTCAAGAATACACAAATTCTACAAATTTCCTTTTCATAAAGGAAGCGCAAAATACGTATTCAAATGACTAAATTTGTTCATGCTTCTCGGAAACTGTTCCTTCTTCATAGTGCGTCATTATAATAATTCGAAATTATCCTTCAGTAAATCACCAAAATAGAAGTCAAAAGGAACAGGAAAAAAAAAACTCAGGCTCCTTCACTTTTCATTCACTTCATTCCATTTCCTACGTTCCGTCTCTTGGGAAATCCAGCATTTTGTCATATTTTTTTACATCTTGATAGGAAATGAATAAACAGCAGAAAAACCAGGATTGAAATTTCCTGGATTACAAGGTGTTGCAGATAACTACAGGACAGTATAACGGGAAGCCTACCCGCTCGATTTCAGGGGCCGGCTCGACATCAAATAATAATTGGGTAATTTTATCAAAAACATGACAGTTTTGACGTTCACCCCCCCCCCCCTCCCCGACTGTGGAAACTGCTGCTGTAGGCCACCTGCATCTCCTCCATTCTGCCAATCGACCGAGCGGGTAGGCTTCCCGTTATACTGCCCTGTAGTTATCTGCAACACCCTGTTCTTTGAAAATTTCTTGCATTAATATCAGTATACGCATTTTATTATGTACTGAGTACTATACCAAGAACGCAAAGCGAACTGGCTACAGCAAACCGATTTCTCCATAGGGAAGAACTGAATCAACTGGGAGCGACTGGTCAATCCCCTGAGGGTGCTGATACCCTTTATTAATATTAAATAAATAGCTCTAAATAAGGATGTCTGAGGTAAAGGTTAAAACAGGTGTCTTCATGAAGAATTTCATAAGAAGAAGCTCAAGGAAAGAGCGGATTGGAGCTGGTCGAGACTCTAGTAAAGAAGTCAAGTTGAGATTTGAGGTAAATAAATAATTGATAAACCAACTGCATTACATAGCTCACTCTTAACATTGGGCATCAACTAAGGAGTAAAGTAACTAAAGTAACTGCATAGATCGCACTTAAGCACCTAGCGTGATCTAAATTCCCTAGCTTCTCTGAACAATGGAAAATGACGGAAGTTCGATAACCATTTATATCTACAGGGTGGTCCATTTAAGCGCAAACATGGAAATATCTCGAAAACAAAGCAATGTACGAAAAAATGTCCAAAATCAAAAGTGAATTACTTCGCGGGGTACTTTGAAATCTTAAATAGGAACCCCTATTTTAATGCTATATTCAGAATGTACACAATATTCGAGAAATGTTTTATTCTTGGCATTTTTTCAATTGCTCCAACCGTTTAGGAGATAGAGGCCCTCAAAGTGTGGAACTTTTTAAGTTTTGAACCCAAGTTTATCGATGAAGACAAAGAGATAGACAGTGAGTCTTAGAGACATTCCTATTCTACTTTTTATCGGTCTTTAAGAATCCCAAGTCAGAATTTCAAAAATCCTATATTTTTCAATACACACGCATAGACTCTGTCTCCATAAGACTGCTGTCTCCAAAAGTTTACTTGTAACTAAAAAATTTTGAATTTTTGAAATTCTGACCTCTGATTCTTACAGACCATCAAAAAATAGAATAGGAATGTCTCCAAGACCCGCCCTCTATCTCTTCATCTTCATCGATCAAATTGAGTTCAAAACTTTAAAAGTTCCACACTTTGAAGTCCTGTATCTCCTAAACGGTTGGAACAATTGAAAAAAAAACCCACCAAGAATAAAACATTTCTCGAATATTGTATACAATCTGAATATACCATTACAAATAGGGGTTCCTATTTAAGATTTCAAAGTTACCCCGCGAAGTAATTCACTTTTGATTTTGGATATTTTTTCGTACATTGCTTTGTTTTCGAGATATTTCCATGTCTGCACTGAAACGGACCATCCTGTAGATATAAATAGTTATCGAACTTCCGTCATTTTCCATTGTTCAGAGAAGCTAGGGAATTTAGATCACGCTAGGTGCTTAAGTGCGATCTATGCAGTTATTTTATTTATATACAGTAGTTGATGCCCAATGTTAAGAGTGAGCTATATAATGCTGTCACGTTGCAATTATTTATTTAAAAATTTGGCAGAATACATTAAATTTGGCACTATTATGTCATCAAATTCCGCCCCAATTCAATTCCGGCTCCTTTGAAACTGAAAATGAAAAGTTTCTAGCTCCCGATAGGGCGGCGCTGCATGCGCAGTTAGGCTAAAGCTCTACATATGTTGCCATTAACAATTTTATTTGGGCTTGGGTTATGTTCTTATGAAGCGTATTTAATTGTTTGATCATTCTGTCTCGTCCGCCGTGACCAATAGACAAATGAGTAGAATACAATATCTCAAACAATTCTTCAGCTTGGACAAACGTTTTCACATTTTCTCGATCATCTGTCAACGGCTCAAGGAGTCTTTCACAACCATGGACAATCAACACATCATACCTTTGAATTAAACGATAATCTCGAGATGATTCTTTCATACTTCTATTTTGTCATCAAAACACTATTATATTTCGATTCTTTGCTAAACAGGTTTGCGTAGAATCTGTCCTTCATTTTACTCACCAATTCGGTACGTGCTTGCATTCTTGGAGCAAAATTTACCTGCTTTAAAAAAATCACGACATAAATTCACGAGCTATTGGAACCAGAGCATTGGAAAGCGAAAGCGGAAGGTGTGTTATAAGGTAATGACGTGTATGCGGATGCAGGTATCTCGCGCGGTGGCGAAGAAAGAGAAGGAATTCGAGGCTACGTGTTGTAGCAGTGGGGATGTACCCGTGTTGAATTAAAGAACTAGCCTTTGCACTTTAACGACTGCGTAGTAGGTAATGTGCACATTACCTAGGTAAAGTCCTGAAAACTCTTATTTTGAAAATTATTCCGCAGTTTAACGGATCGGCCTAGTTAATCTGCATTTTACCTAGATAATGTGAACATTATCGGCTTTCGAGCTTTAACGGTAAAATATATATACTGAGCTTTAAATTGGGCCGATTATATGCAGCGCCATTTTTCAATTGATTTACCGCCTTATCGAGAGCTAGAAACGTTGGCTTCAGTTTTTAGCTGATGGCCATTAATTTCTGTAGACTATAGTTTGCATACAACACGTTGGCGCATGAAAAGTTATATATAGAAACAAGACTACCAGTGGAGACAATAGGCCACGCAAGACGATGCTCATATTCTCACAGTAAACGCTACTCTCGATTCCCTAAATGAACATTTTGGGCATTGATGTCCCAGAATAATTTCAAGAAGAGTCAATATGGCGCCCCATAGATCCAACATAACCCTTATACCCCGTTTCCACGGACCGAGTTTTTCTCGTTTCGATTAGCGAAACTAGATCCGAAACGCCAAAGAATCGAAACTCGTTTCACCAGCCACTTATTTTTCTAGTTTGAAACTCGTTTCGTTCAAACCAGTTCTGAGAGCTCGCTTCATTGACGAAACTAGTTTCGCATCGCAGGCTCGCATTCGCAGTTGCATTTTCCAGGAATCTAGTTTGTCAAATCGAGTTTCCCGAAAACTTAGAAAGTCTATCGCAATGAGCCAGAAATTGGAATGTAAGCTGCAAGAGACCATGCCTGTGGCTTTTTGAAGGCTTCTCTCGAAGAAGTTATACTGGTGGACTCCAGTTTTGCTTAATTTTTTTTTATCAAATATGATACACAGAGTATTACGAGCGGCATGTCGTGAAAATCAGAAAACAAAGGTTTTCTGGAATAGATGAGATCCAGAGAGGGCGCGAGTCAAAGATATAAAAAGAGAGCAAGAGTGAGAAAGAAAACAAAATCGGACACTTCGAAAGTCGTGAGCAGAAGGATTGGAGGAGATGGAATTGTATAGAGGCTGATTATGAAGAAAGACCAGGCTTGAAAAGAAACGCTGCGTTCGTGGAAGAATTGAGCAAAGAGAATAGAATGAATGAAGTTTCTACAAGCTGATAAAGTGGACTTTTCTGTGCAGCCGCCTAAGTTTAATAACGTAATACAGAGTCGAGTCACTTTATTATGACCAGCAGCTAATATCCCGAATTAGCGGAACGGACAGCAGCTAGACGGCGTGAGAGTGAGTCAATAAGATTCTGCTAGCTGTTGCCATGCAGACTGTAAAGCATGACGCTCGAAGTGATCCCGAAGGTTCTCGACTGGGTTGAGGTCTGGGGAATTAGGGGGCCAGGGTAGTACTTGGATCCCTTGGTCGTATTCCTGAAACCACCCTCGAAAAATTGCAGCCGTATGGCACGTCGCATTATGAACGTGGCATCCCCTTCTGGGAAGACAGTCGCCATGTATGGGTGGACTTGTTCTCCAATTATGGATGGAAATAATCGAATCGGTTGAAAGTGCCTTTCAACGGTATCAGTGGGCCCAGATAATGCCATGAGAACACTCCCCACACCATGACGCTGTTGCCACCAGCCTGGATTCGTCCAACAATGGTTGCAGGATGCTTGTCTCGGAGATTTCTCGCTTCACCCGCCAACGGCCATCACTTCTGTGGAGCAGAAATCGTGACTCATCGGAGAAGGCAACCTTTTACCAGTCAGAAGTGGTCCAGTTTCTATACTGTTGGGCAAATTGAAGCAGTTTTTGGCGATGAACCTTCGTCAACACGGGTGAGGTGACCATCCGTCTGCTGCGGAGGCCCATACGTAGCAGGGTCCTCAGTATTGTGGTTTTAGAGACATGTCTAGTAGCACCCTCGTTGGTTTAAGCGGTAAGTTAGTCTACTGTAGTTCTTCGGTTGGCCTTCACACACCTTCGCAGCCGACGTTCACCTCTTTCATCAATGGCACTGGTGCTCCACAGTCCCTATACCATTTATTCTGAACGGTTCCATTTCCCCAGTCATGGTACACTATAAATCAAAAAATATAACAACAAACCATTAAGGAATGACATAACGAAGTACCGAAAGGTTAAACTAAACCATTCGCAGAACCATATTTTTGACCGCCCTATGTTAACTTTGTAAGTTATTAATGGACCATAATGATACCATTAGACCACGTACCTTTGAACCAATTTAGATTAACATTAATTTTGACACATCATTCCAAGTTGTTTGATCGGCCTCGGTGGCTCAAGGGTTGCGTGATCGTTTCTGATGCTCGAGGACGCGGGTTCGACCCCCCCCGGCCGAGGACGACGAGGATTTTTTCAGGGGGAAAACCCTGAGATCATGCACTTCCTTTGGAAGGGAAGTAAAGCCGTTGGTCCCGTGTAGTCGTTTGCCAGCTGCACGTTAAAGAACCCTTGCGAGGCAAAATTTGCGGCCCCTATAACGCCGTCCTCAAATGACCATGGCAGTTGAAAAGGACGTTAATACCAAACAAACCAACCAACCAACCAAGTTGTTTGATATATTACATGCCAAATCTTAACATTGAGAGTTCCAATGAACCATAAGGGTTCCACTAAACCAGGTACCTTTGAACCAATTTCGCCTATCAATAATTTTACGTTATATTCATTCATGATGCATCATCCCAATTTGTTTGATATATTACATGTCATATCTTATCATTGAAAGTATTTGAGGATGTCATAAGGCTACCATTAGAGCACGTGCCATTGAAACCATATTTATCAATTGGCGAAAATAGTAATTTATATCCGCTTCTATCTCGTCATTACGATTTGTTTAATATATTACTTAATATATCTTCCCATTGAAAATTGCTAGGAGGGAAAATAGAGGTACCATTTGTGCACGTGCCAATGAACCGATTTAAATAATCTTTGTGACTGGTTCGTTGCATGAACCATATTCATCGACTGACGAAAACAGATTTTGAAAATCTTTCATAGCCTCGGAGGAGTTAAGAGTTAAGGAAGGACGGACGGACAGACAGACATACAGACAGACACGCACGTTTCCCCACATTGATAACATAAAGCACCTTTCGGTACTTAATAAACTATATGCAAAGGAAAGGTACACTCACATACCAAAAATCGTGGGATAGCACCTAATAACGTGTGGGACCTCCTCTAACCCGGCGAAGTGCTGCAGATGGTCAGCAAGCAGCTGGACATAGCGCTGGCCAGTCAGTGAAAAGTCCACCTTAAGTAAAGGACCCAAGCCATGCCACGAAAAAACACCCCACACCATTACGGAATCACCACCAGCTTGCACAGTGCATGCTTGACAACTTGGGTCCATGGCTTCATGGGGTCTGCGCCACACAAGAAACCCTATCATCAGCTCGTATCAGCTGGAATCGAGACTCATCAGACCAGGTCACACGTTACCAGTTGTCAAGTGTCCAGTCGATGTGTTGATGGGCCCAAGAGAGACGTTGCTGACGATGTCTTGTTGTTAGCAAGGGTACCATCGTGGTTCTTCTGCTTCCATATCCCATGGACACCAGATTTCGTTGCATTGAAGCAATTGATAGAACATTATGTCGATATATTATTACAGTTTCCTGACCGAGCATTTAGTTTTCAAAATTTGAGTTTTAATTTCTAGGGAAAAAAAGTTTTAAAGCATGAGAGAAAGCGTTTAGATTTCTGAACTTGGACTAAAAATTAAAAGATACATTTCGCATCGATACAGCTCTAGTATCACCTGATGTCATACAGCTCTAGGTTATCTGGTGTGGTGTCACTTGCCTGTTAGCGGTGACCATCCTACCCAGACGCCGTTGGTCCCATTCATCTGGCGTTGTGGTCGACCACTGCGTTGTCCATGGTGGGAGGTAATGCCCTCAAGATGGTACTCTCGGTAGACTTTTGAAACTGTGGTCCGTGGGATGTTGAATTCTTGAGCCAGCTCCGATAGTGAATGACCCATACGTCGTGCTCCACATACCAGGCCACGTTCGAACTCTGATAGCTCTCGTCGTGTAGCCATTGTCACACTGAACACCTCACCCCTTACTCATGACGGTGTAACTAAACATAGTGACAGTGATTTGCATATTTATACTGTTTGCACATGATGCTACTGCCACTTGAAAATTGAAGGGAACAAACGGCTGTTTGGGTGGATTTACAGTTTCGTGCACACTTTTGGCAAATGTTCATGATTTTCACCGAATAGTCCACTGCTATCCCATGACTTTTGGCATGTGAGTGTATATAACATACAATTTCCAGGCGTATTGGATTTTTGATAATATTGAAGTTAAGAAATGAAATTGAATAGGAATAATGCACGGCAAGTCAAATTATTCCTATATGAAATCTAATGAAGTTCACTCTGTGAAATCTAATGATCATGTTGTATTGTGAGACATGTGCTACGAAAGGTAAACATTCAAAGTTTACTTCAAACACATCACATCACCTTGCATATGAGCACCTTGCATAACCCGACACAATCAAGCCTATAGTCTATCTCCCGCCAAATCTTTCGCAGCAATGGCTGCAGTGATGCGGACCCAGGTCATCCAATGCTATTGGCAGTGGTGGTACGTATACAAACCGCCACAGGAAGAAATCATATGGGGATAAGCATACAGAACGCCAGTCAACGCCATTTTCTTTAACGGTAGAAAGTGAAAACACTGCGTGAAATTAAACTGTGAAAGTTAACCTTTTCGAAGCACATGTCTCACACTATGATTCCTTCATTAGGCATCACAGAATAAACACCTGAAATCGGTCCCATCATTTGACTTGCCCTGTACTAATGTAAAGGAAAAATCATTAATAGAAATAAATGCTGTTATATAAAATATAAATTGGTAGACATATTAGTATATGTGACAATGCTTAGGAGGTCCATGTTATATTGAGTGAGTCAAAAGTCTGTACTGATGAGGTTTTTGGATGATCCGTTCATCGGATTATGAATTTTTTTTGTTTTATTGCTTATTTGATGCTAAACAAGTTTGTAGTTGCTTTTTTCGTGCATCTCCTACGATTTAGTAGACACATTTTCTAATCTGCATGATGACAACACTGTAAGTGCTACCATGAGAAAGAGCACCCTCAAATTCCTATTCACTCTCTTTATTGAAATTATACCTTATTACAACTCCTACTCTGATATAATTCTCTTTATTGGAATTTGCATAACTACATTTGTATCCAAGATAGAAGGGGGGGGGGGTGTACAAATTTTTCACTCGCCTGTATATGAGAAGATTATTTATCAAATAAACTTAGATAAAAAGGTAAGTTAGTTAGAATGGGGAATAACGTTGTTATAAAATAATACAATTGCACACATAGTTGAATCGATGAAGGATGGTGATGAGTCCTGTTAAGAAATGAAGGAACAGTTAATTTTATGTACTGGATCGAACCACATCTTTGATTACATTAAATAACGAGTCTATTTCTATCTCTGGTCATAAACAAGATCTAAAAAATTTTAGACCCATTTCGATACTTTCTTCCAAATATAACATCATTGAGAAAAAACCATTTTTCAATTATGATGGATTATCTCTGGGAACATGTTCCCATTGATGAATAAGGAGGACGACCAAATACTTCTGCCCAAGATCTGCTTCTTACTATTATGTTGGAGTCCATTCATGCCCTTGATCACGGACAATGCTTTGTCATATTATATGTTGATATTTTTAAAGCTTTTAACACAGTATCAAGAGCCCAATTATTTTCGGAGCTGCGGTCTTTTGGAATCGCAGGCCAAACCATGAAATTGCTTCATGACTTATTTACCCTCCGTTTGAACAAGATAACTATAAACAATCAGACATATGACTGTCCTTCTAAGCGGGGTATTCCCCAAGGCTCGGCTATTATCAACATATTATTCGCCACATTAATATCACCTATATTCGATCTTAAACTCCACTTAAAGAAAAGAGCCTTTGTTGATGATCTGATTTTGGCTAGATTTTACAATCTTCAAAATAACCATCAAATAGATCAAGATATGGACAAAATCCAGAAATGGTTTGATATGAGAAGTATGAAAATTAATACATTTGTCTGTATTATTGACAAAAAATACATCGATGATCGTTAAATCTCAAAAAATATTATGAGTTATTTTCGATAGCAGGTTAAGATTTACAGCTCAGATTGAAAAAATTATCTGTCAATGCAATAGGCTGAGATTTTTGGATAAAAAACTACGACTCACCTTAACGAGAAAAGAAATGATCTCTATATTAAAAGTTAAAATCTTACCCAAAATAACTTATGGAATATTACTTTGGAACATACCAAATAAGTTTTGGCAAGAAAAACTAAAAGTGGCTCGTAATAATATCACCCGAACTGTCTTAAATTTACGACGACAACAATCGATATCTCAGATCTGCAGTGAATTGAACCTGTTTACTTTCAACTCTATTACTACACGGATGAGATTAAAAGAACGGATTAAAACGTTCTTAGATCCCTCCCATCCTCCCCATTTCATCTACCAGTGGCTAAATGTTAGTCCTAATGAGAGGAAAATGAAACGCCTTCTTATACAGCCTCTACAGATTATAACAACATGGAGAGAAACGTTCTTTCCTTTTAATAGTATTCAAACCTGGAATCTGATACCCTTAGAAACCCGACAAAGACAGATGCTTTAATCATCAGTGTCACATTAAAACTTCATTGTACAATTGGATAATGTTTAGACAACGATATAATAATAAAAATAATAATAATATGTCGCGACTGGACATAGCCCAAATAAAATTTTTGCTTAACACTCCAAAGATGGCGCGCGGTCTCAGGGACCGCATCACTACATTTTTGTGAATATCTTCTTATGAATTTAAATGAAACAAATGACCACTTCTGTATTCTCCCAACTTGGACCCTTCTAGAAGTCTGTATGGCATAAACCACGATTTCTTCGCTAGATTCATGTATATAGGACGTGCGGTCTCAGGGACCGCGCACGCCACCAACTTCGTTACTAAAATAAATTGATTTTTTAACTTCTTTTTAATTTTTTATTACCTAAACATTTTCTTTAGTTAGTTTCCAATATATTATTTGTTTATTAATATTTTCCTACTTAGAAACTTTTATGAAAACAAATATTTGGAGCGAAACGCAAATTATAATGCAAGTATACTAATGCTGTTTTCTGAATTTCTAGAGCAATAAACTCTTCTATAAATATAATTTTATATATATTTAACCTCCATTTATACTAGTTTTGAATAAAATAATTTTGAACATCGAAAAAAATTATTTTATAGTTTTTTATAATAAATAATAGGCATTTTTATCCTCTGAGAAATGATTGCTATTATTCATTTTTATAATGGTTTTCTTTTATGTAAGAAAAGTAAAAATAATGCAAAGTATCAATTTTCAACTATTTTTTTTTTATAAATGCCTTTCTTGAAATATTCATGTCTAATTTTGACGGAAAAAGAAGAATTTTTAAATTTCTTTCTAAAAGTTGCGTTTTTTAGATAATATTGAAAAGTTTTTTGAGGTTTTCTATTAATAATGAGGTAAATTAAATGACATATAAAAATATTCATGAATTTCATTTCTGAACATTAAAAAAAAAGTAGTTAAAGAAATGCGGTCTCACAGACCACGCGCCACCACCCGTGTTACAAACACCTGCGCCACCTCAGGAGTGTTAAAATGTGAGAAGAGCAGGTTACTAAATCAATTTTATATGATCACTATAGTACTTTTGGGAAAACATTTTTATTCATACAATATGTGACTTCATTGCTATTTTAGTTTAAATAAACTAAGATGGACAAAATAGTTTCATCTTCCTATTGTGGAAACCTATAATACTGGAGATATCTTTTGGTCCCGTGCAATTCCAGAATAGACAGATTTAACTGTATAAGACAGATAATAAGCCGGACTGCAAATCTAGCCATGTTAACTATTTTATTACAACAATTTGTCATTCTATTATAAATTTCTAGGTTCAAAGAGCGAAAATTCTTATATACATATAAGAAGAAAAACAAGAAAAAAAAACCAAACAATTGCTCACCTACAATGAAAAGTACGCTATAGTACAAAATACTGAAGAATAATTCAAACCGAGGCATTGCTTGTCGCAACTAAGTCGAGATGTTTCCCAACAACATACAAGTTCCACAAATTTTCTTTTCTTAAAGGAAGCACAAAGCTAATCAAATGGCTAACTTAGAATACATCCCGGAAACTGTTCCGTCTTCATGGTGCGTCCTTATAATAATTAGAAATTATATTATAAAGGAAAAGAAAAAAAAACCAGGCTCCTTCCCTTTTCATTCACTTCATTCCATTTCTTACATTCCATCTCTTGAATCCGTCAAATGGAAATGCCACATTTTCTACAACTTGATAGGAAATGAATAAACAGCAGAAAACCAGAATTAAAATTTCCTGGAATTCGATCCATATACAAATTCCGACAGATGCCGAAAGACCCAAGAGGCCATCCACAAAATGCAATTTAAAGAATTAATAAAACTCAAAAAGAATTCAGGAAGTCTACCTACTTTAAAGAAAAAGTCGTTAACTATCTGTTTCTCCCGTACAAGGCAGCTCTTTACAAAGCCAGGAACTGCAGAAAATATGTAGAAGAGGTATAAGCCGACCGAAGTCTAAAGAAGTTGTTACAGGGCAAAAAGGATAAAACCCCATTAGAATCAAGAACCGGTATCTGATAAATAATTTGCGAATTTTGTAACCGCATACTCAAAGCAAAATATCCATCAGAATAGAAGGATTTTTATTTTTGGATCGGATACCAGTATCAATTTCTTCGCCTTACGCTAATATTAATTCAATATGCCGTAAGCCCGCCTTTCGCTTTAGTCTCTTTCGCTGATGGCCTAACCACGGAATTCAGTTCAAGGTTCTACACACAGATAGAAATCAGTTTGAAACCTTCTGCATTAAACTTTCAGGATATCTGTTATAGCATAAATATGATAACAAGAATCTATAACCTCATATTATGGCGTAGTAGACAAAAATCTAACAACATTTATGTGCCACCCTTTGTTTCAGCTATAAGGCATTTCAAGCATTATTGTTTACAGAGTGATCCCAAACATTATTTTTTTTTGTTGTTTGTTGCTGGTCCCCTATGTGACTTCGGGAGAAAACTTTCGCTGAAATACACTGAGTAGCTAGTTTATTAGGAACAACCCCCTAATACTGTGTTGCAGCTATAACAGCACGAATTCGCTGTGGCATGGATTCAATTAGCCGCTGGAAGCATTGTTCCGTGATGGTCGTATATCTATGCTCCCAGTGATGCTTATTGGATGGTCTTATATCTATGCCTCGAATAACCCGTTCCAGCTCATCCCAAAAATGTTCGGTTGGGTTCTAATTCCTGGAATTTGGTGGCTCGACGAGTAAATTGAATTCATTATCGATACGACCCTTGTGACACGGAGCATTGTCTTGCTGGAAGTATCCTTCCGAAGAGGGAAACACAGTAGCCCTGAAGGGATGAACGTGGTCGGCAAACAATGTTCAGCGACCTTTGCCCATTAAGGCATTGCTCTAGAGGTATCAGCGGACTAAGAGTATGCCAGGAAAACATTCCCCAGACCATTACAGAGCCTCTACCAGCCTGAACAGTGGGAACCAGACAGGAGGGGTTCATCGCTTCATGCTGTTGTCTCCAAATTCTGCGTCGGCCATCTTCATGGTACAATAGAAAACGGGATTCATCCGACCTTCCTCCAGTCGCCGACGCTCCTAGTGTTGGTGATCACGGGCAAATTGGAGACTCTTTTGCGGTTTTGGGTGGAGATTAAAAGTACCGGGACTGGCCTTCGGCTTTTGTAGCCCATCCTTGCCAATATACGGCGTGTAGTGTGTTCAGAGATGTTATTCTGCGGTCCAGTGATGTACTCCACGTTTAGTTTTGTATCGCACAATCTCCACGTTTTTACTTTCTAATAAAGCAAAAATGTTAAATTTTCCAATGAAAAATGTGTTTTATTATAAAATTAAAATGGGACACCCTTTATAAACATCAACTCGACAAGAGATCATCTCAAAAAGAAATAAACGTTAATATACCTTCACCTTCTTATTTACTTTCCAAATAACCCCTGCGGCACTCCTCATGTTGTTATAATCGTAAACCATATACCCTCACAATATAAACATCTACAATAACTTAATTCTGAACCAGAACATTTTCAGTACGCCATAAAAGGTGATATATGCCATACGTTAGTCATTAATGATATATTTTTCCAAGTTGTTTGATATATTATATGTCAAATCTTAGCACTGAAAGTTCCAATGGACGATAATGGTACCACTAAACTACGTACCATTGAGCCAATTCTGATTGATTTTGACCATCAAGGAAGACCATCACGTGTCTTCACTTAATTCACAAACCTTTAGGAATAGCATTGACCAGTGCACAGGCCATTTATACATAGAATTGTATAGTGAAAAACGTGGTCCCCTCTTGTTATTTGTGACCTTTTGAACCGGAAGTAGTTCGCAGATTTTTTTTCCCCACCAATGAACTCAGAGGAAAGAAATTAATAATTTCAATATACATAATCTTACAACTAACTGTCCGTAGCCTACGAAAAAGATAGGCCGCGGCACTTAAAAGTCACGTGACCAAAGTAGATCGAGCAACAATCCAATCTTCATCGTTTCCAACAAATGAATACAACACCGGTTGTTGAAATCAAAGATGGAAACAATGAAGTTGGATTGTTGCTCGATCTACTTTGGTCATGTGACTTTTTTAAGTGCCGCGGACTGTCTTTCTAGATGACTTTGCTAATTGTCCGTAGCCCACGAGAAAGACAGGCCCCGGCGCGAAAAAGTCACCTGATCATAGTAGTCACCCTCCTAGGATGCGCGCGCACCAGTGCTTGACGTCACTCATGACGTCCACCGATATGAGATCTATAGCATTTAATTTTCAATTATTCTCAATATCTGAATTAATGGAGTAATAGCTTTTTAGCAAGTGGATGATGGGTAAATTCAAATAAACAAAGAAATTATTTTTATACACGGGAATGAACAAGTCCATTACTTAAAAAAAAAATAATAATAAGTAGCTCTCTGGCTTCTTCTCTGTGTGGCAACAATGAACTGATTCAACAATGATATGGCTCCACAATAATTTATAAGAGGCGGGTAGTTTAAAAAAGTTGCTTTTCTATCGGCACAGTAGACTGTCCATTTTTCAGTACTGATTTGTTTAGTAAGTTCGATGTGTATTATTTTACTACCCAAGGGGGAGGCGGCGAACTGAAGCACCGCCCCGGGCTATGCCGCTTATTGTGATTCACCATTGTTGCAAAACACGAATCGCACTGCACGATTCACACTGATCGCATGACTCACGATTGTTCGTTTCGTGCGCGCCTAACAATGACGGTAATAACAATAATAATGCTCAATTGAAAATTCTTTCTAATTAATTCCATTTCAAGAAGAATCCACGGATCCAAATACAGAGAACGTCGAGATGAAATACTGAGAAATAAGATGCATTAGATAATTTAACAACATTTATGGTCATTAAAAGAATGGCGTTCTCAAGTGAGTCTTTCCTTGATAATAATAATAATAATAATAATAATAATAATAATCACTCAGCTATTGTTATCCTTTTTATGTGCAAAATGGAACGGTTATAGCCATTGAAAATCCGGTTTTATTGTTTTCATAACTGCGGCTATTGTTATCTAATTTTAAACTTTAAAAATTTCACGTGCAAGGACTCAAATCCTCGGAACCAATCAAGTATTTTGACAAATCATACAGCCAAGGAATCATGTGCCCTTTTTTTTTATCATTTGGCTATTTTATAACTTTGTGTTCTACTGTAACAGAATTAAGATACATTCAAATATCCTCAAGGGCTCAGGAATCCATGTTGCATATTTTGGAGAATAACAATAATGAACTTGTCTCTGGCATTTTAAAACGCTCCCAACATAGAAAAAAAATGCCTTGTATCCTAGACATTATCTTCGATGTCAATATCGATAATGTCATCTTCCCAGGTTACTGGATCTTTTTTTTTTTTTTTTTTTGGTTTTCGTCAATCAAATTACCCTTTACCAAGATGTAGTAGTTTTCTTCATTCTTACTATGGACGGACCTTTCTGGATACGTCGGGCTTCTCATCTAGTTCAGTTAATTTGCTTCAGTTCCACTCCAATACCGATACCCTAAACTGTTCGATTGCCGTGAAGAGACATTCTTTCCACAACTCCCTTTCCAAATAACATGATTATTACTATAGCAGGCAAAATAGAATAGCAGCCAAACGAAAAGTAACGAAAGAATGGAGCTTTACCATGTCCGTTTGTCCCCTTCATATTTTGTACAGTTTTTGGCATACTAGTAGAAGATTGACGATCGGAATATAGCTTACTAAGGTCATGCAACTTCACTATTTAGTTTTTGGTTTTGATTGGCCCACTGGGGTCGGAGTGACAGGGGTCCATCTCTCTATGTGGTATGCAGGGCGATTCAAATCGTGTGTAAAAAGTCCTATTAACATAGGTCCAATTTTTGTTTCTTTTCAAGTAGTGACTCTTACAAGATACACTTCTTGCAATCCGTCAACAGATGTGGTTCCAACACGATGGGGCGCCTCCTCATTTTGATAGAGTTGCTACTGAATGACTTAACATGCACTTCCCTAACAAATGGATTGGGCGCAATGGGCCCATAGCATGGCCACCTCGCTCACCGGACCTTAATCCACTGGATTACTATCTGTGGGGACATTTAAAACAAATGGTGTACAGTGTCCAGATAGACTCACGGGCACAATTAGTGGCCAGAATAATAGCATCGGCTGACGAAATTAGACGTGATCATGAGGTAATGACAAACGTATACGAGTCACTTATTCGACGATGCACATTCAGGCTCAAGGAGCCCACTTTTAACATTTCTTGTACTTGAAAAAAAAATAAAAATTGGACTCGTGTTAATAGGACTTTTTGTTTTTACTTCTATAATGCCCCCCTTAAATTGTTTGACACACGATTTGAATCACCCTGTATAGGCATGTTAAGAGTGATGGACGCAAATGACGTAGCAGTTGACGTGCCTTAAAACCAAACCAAACCAAACTTAAAAAGAGTGAAATTTGCTATGCAGATTCGTTTAGGCAAGATCCACATTACTATGAAATTTGAGCCAAAATATCCCAGTATCGGAGTTACGATCACGTGGTCTTCAGAACTATTAACGTTTTCAAAAGGCATCATATGGCATATGATATGTCATTCGATTTGAAATGACAAGAAACGAAAGAAGGAGCTCTTTTACATTTTCGTTCGAGAAAATTTATATTTTGAAAAAAAAAAATTGAGTTAAAAAGAGCGGATAAAAATAGACGAACTCAGGGAGTCTGCTACTTTCCTATATCTTCCTCGGGGAGATTAATTACTCGTTAAAGTTATTATTGCAGGAGATTAAAGTGTGAGATCAAGGGAGAGGGGGGTGCAACGCCCAGAATTAAGAAAAGAAACGTGGTTCGGAATAATTTGGTTAAGTAAAATTTATTGGATACAATAATAAGCTGTATTAAGAATTTAATTATACATTATGGCAAAAAATAGTTTCATTATAGAAATCACAATTAATATAGTCCACTGCAGCGCTTGCAATGTGCGATAATAAAATAAATATTGAAGTACAAAAAAGAATAGATTGAAAAAAAAAATAATCAGTAGGTACAAATGCACACAAGCAAATTATTCAAAAAGAAAAAAAGATTTTTAGAGTTACAGAAGTCCGAAACTGAAGAATACGAAGTGATTAAAAAATAAATAAAACCTGATGAACAGAAATGGCGTCCATTGGCGTAATTAACGTAGTAAACAATACCTCGTAAAATAGGCCCGGTTAACGATCAACGAATTGCGTCGACAAGTAAAAGAAATGTATTAAAAAAGACTGAAAGAGATTCTATGCAGGGCTGAAACTCTACGAATATCCATTTCACATGGATAAGCTATGAATTAGGCATCATTGGATTACTATAGAAGACTGTGTGGCCGATGGAATAAAAAATAAAAAAAATCACCAACAATAAGGCGACGTAACTCCCCGTGATCGAGGAAATTAG
The DNA here is from genome assembly GCA_023313115.1 of Rhysida immarginata. NCBI lineage: Eukaryota > Metazoa > Arthropoda > Chilopoda > Scolopendromorpha > Scolopendridae > Rhysida > Rhysida immarginata. The sequence goes on along the minus strand of JAHWFO010023234.1, from coordinate 394,961 downwards.
TCGCGAGGGAAAGTATGTATCAGACTGTAATTGTGACATAATAGATAAATAATAGCATTATTGATCTAAGGAGTTTAAATGATAAGTTTAAATTTAAATGTGGGTAATCTCCTTTTAATGGGGGAAATCGCAAAATTAAAATTTAATAAAAACAAAAAAATAAAGTCACCAATCTTGAAAAACGATGAAGAAACTTGTGAGATGGAAGAAAACTTAAACGATGTAGTCTATTGAAGATGTTGTTGATAGTAGAAATAAACTTAGTCTATTGAGGATCTAGATGAAGTCTTGTGAAGATAGTAGAAAACGATAACCTTGAAGGAAGTGTTGGTTTTAAAATACAATTGAAATTTTGAAGAGGGTGATCCAAATATTTGAGATAAAATTTATATAAAACGTTTTCGAGAATATTTCTCATCATCAGTAGGATAATCCATTCCTCAATAGACTGCATCGTTTAAGTTTTCTTTCTCACAAGTTTCTTCATCGTTTTTCAAGATTGATGATATTATTTTTTTTGTTTTTATTAAATTTTAATTTTAAGATTTTCCCCATTAAAAGGAGACTACCCACATTTAAATTTAAAAGTAATAGCATTGTTTACAAAAAAAAGACAAAATAAATTACAAATGCAACAATTACAGTCTGTAAATGTTGAAACTATACAAGATAATAATTTTTTACAAGAAAAATATTATGTCTACTAAATTTATTGCAATCCCTAATTAATGGGGAAAAAAAAGAATAAAGGAATAACGGATTGCAATAATCAATGAAATGATCGAATTTCCCGAACAATTATTAGGAGCTTTTGCATAAAAGCTACTTCTAAGAATGCGCCCTTGGTCTGTACGTTTATCCGGCCGTCCGTCCGGCAGCCGTTTGCACGATAACTTGAAAACGGATTAACTTTTTTAAATTCTGTTTTCAGAAATATGACCATCAAAGTCTTAGCTCGGCCGTATCAACTTTTCAGAATTTTTCGTGGACCCCTTCGAGTCGAATTCACGTGCTAAAACAGTGAGTGTAAAGAATTCAAAGATACTGGCATGTCATATAACAATCAATTTGTCAAAAAGGAATACATTGTTACTTTCTGTTCATCTTTTAAGCACTACTGACATCGGCGCGCGCACGTGAAATCGCTTTGTCGACGCACGATTGCTCAAGGGCTCATAATCTATATTAAGTAGCCGAAGAATGGAGCTTCGTATTGGTTTTATAATGTCTTAACTTGTACACCTTCATATTTTCTACATTTTTTTAGTTAGAAGGTTGAAATTTGGAATGTAGCTTACTATGCTCATGCCCATCTGTACTATTTTAGTTTGGTTTTGATTGGTACTCTGGAGTCGGAATTACGGGGGTGGGATTCAGGGAGGGCAACATATCTGTGTGCTATTTAGGGACGTGAAATTCGGTTTGCAGATTCCTCTAGGCAAGATCTACAGTACTATGAAGTTTAGGCCCAATTGTTCCAGGGGGGTCGGATTTGCGGGGATGGCAGTCACTTGGTCCTTAGAACTATGGCATGTTATATATCACTAGTTGTTACCCGCGGCTTCGCCCGCCCGCGCCATCTGTTGAGGGGAATTACAAAGCAAAAGCAGATAATTTTAAATGAAAACCCCAGAAAGTGGGGAAGGGAGGGGGGGTCGTAGGGGGCTGATTTTTGTCGATAGAGCAGGTCCTTTATTGATAAGCCTGCCCTGAAAATTTCAAGTCGCTAGCTCAAACCGTCTAGGAGGAGATAGAATTACAGATAAATAAATAAATACACGCAAGAGTTTTAGTATATAGATATGTTCGGAAGTGATGAAAAAGGAAAGAATTTACCAGGTTTTTTACATTTTATACATATTACGTTCGAGAAAATCAATTTTCTTGATTAAAAAACTTGGGGAGTGGTAAAAAGTGCAGATAAAGGGGTAAAAATAGATGACCGTAGGATCTGCCACTTGCCTTCCCCTAATTTCCCCGTAGGGGAGGTTAATTTCTTTTTAATAAATGTATAAATGTATTTCCGCTTCACTGCTAAAGCTCCTCCTTGGAATGTTTACAAGATTTTATTATTTATTAGGAGCTTTAGCATAAAAGCTACTTATAAGAATGCTGTACGTTTATCCGGCCGTCCGTCCGCCGTTTGAACGATAACTTGAAAACGGATTAACTTTTTCAAATTCTGTTTTCAGAAATATGACCATCAAAGTCTTAGCTCGGCCGTATCAACTTTTCAGAATTTTTCGTGGACCCCTTCAAGTCGAATTCACGTGCTAAAACAGTGAGTGTAAAGAATTCAAAGATACTGGCATGTCATATAACAATCGATTTGTCAAAAAGGAATATTACTTTCTGTTCATCTTTATGCATTATTGACATCGGCGCGCGCACGTGAAATCGCTTTGTCGACGCACGATTGCTCAAGTGCTCATAATCTATAAGCTTATTAAGTAGCGGAAAAATGGAGCTACTTATTGGCTTTATTTTACCCACGAATTGAATCACCCTTCATCATTTTACATTTTTTGAGGTAGAAAGTTGAAATTCGGAATCATGTGCACCTTCACTATTTGATTGGTTTTTGATTAGCCCACTAAGGTCGGAGTTTTTGGGGATGAAAATTAGAGGGGACCAAAAGGTCTAGGTGTATTTATGCATATAAAGGAGTGAAATTCCGTATGCAGATTCCTATAAGCAAGATCTCCATTCTATAAAGATTTTTTTTTCCCCGAGGTATCCATGCCTTCCCGACTCGGTGGCGGAAACGCATCGAAAAGATGGGGAGTACATTGAAAAATAGTGTACCAACTGTGTCTGTAATAAAGGAGCTGTAAAAAATATTTCCGGTTTTCATTTGACTGACCCTCGTAAGTAGAATAAGAATGGAGCTATTTTTTGTTTTTATAATGTCAGTCCGTCCCCTTCATAATTTCCACCTCCCTTCGGAATGTAGCTTACTATGGGCATGTCCATCTGCACTATTTAGTTTGGGTTTGACTGGTATACCGGGGTCGGAATTACGGGGGTGGGATTCAGAGAGGGCAGCATATCTGTGGTATTTAGGTACGTAAAGGCGTAAAATCAGTATCCAGATTCCTCTAGACAAGATCTACATTACTATGAAGTTTAAGCCCAATTCTTCCAGTGGGATCGGATTTGCAGGGGTGGCAGTTACTTGGTCCGTAGAACTATGGCAATATATGGCATGTGATATATCATACGTTCGGAAGTGATGAGAAAGGAAAGAAGATACGAGGTTTCTTACATTTTTTGCATATTACGTTCGAGAAAACCAATTTATTGATTAAAAAAACTTGGGGAGAGCTAAAAAGTGCAGATAAAGGGGTAAAAATAGATGACTTCAGGTTCTGCTATTTGTCTTACCCTACTCAGGGGGGAGTGGGAGGGGGGATTAATTTTTTTAATAAATGTATAAATGTAT
>JAHWFO010023234.1:333460-391419 GCA_023313115.1 Rhysida immarginata | reverse complement strand
AAAAAAAATGCATATAAAGGGGTAAAAATAGACGAGTTGCCTTATCCTACTCGAGAGGCAGGGGGTGGAAGCACTAATTTCTTTTTAATAACCGTATAAATGTATTTCTGCTTCACTGCTAAAGGTCCTCCTTAGAATGTTTACAAGATTTTATTTTCATGACAGTTCTTTCTTTCTTTGATATTTATGCTGATTATCGCATTCTTTATAAAGAATTTTATAGATGGCATTGTTTTTTTTTTATAAATTTATTTATTTTCTTCTAATTTTCTATTCAATAAAACATTACAAATGATTCATTGACTTCTTCTTAAAGGCAGTTTTTATATTATCTTTTATGTAACTTTCAATTATCATCAAAAACTGAATAAAGCCCTTAAAAAATAATCCAAAAAGTTACATAGTTTGTATTTTGAATGAACAGAAATGTCAAATAAAGAAAAATGTTATAATAAAGTTATAATTTAGTCTCTTATTCTGAAAATATAATACGGAAGAACCCAATAAGACAAATTACCTTAAAAAATAATAATTCTAAAAGACTCCCCTCCCCTCATATAAAATTGTAAAACTCCAGATAGAAAGTGAAACTCCAATAAAAAATAATTTTCATCAATCTACAACAATCTGTGTATACAATAAAATAAAACTTTATTATTATTACAAAGATTGAGGTAGTCTTACATTTGCTGAATCCAAACAATTAATGCACAATGTTGGAGACAATCTTGGAGTATAAACTGGATGAATAACATTGAAGGAGGTGTGTAGTTGCTCTGAAGAATTTCTTTACAATAACATAATGAAATGATGAATGAAAAAATTGACGAAAGCAAATTTTAAAGTTGAATTTTGAGAGCACATTGAGAAGTCTGAGAACAGTCCACTTTTTAGATATTATGCCAATTAATAGTGCGAAAGAATACAGATGTAATACAGGGTGGCCCAGATTAATATATACAATTTTTAACAAGGCCGTATGCCTTAAGTATTTTAATACCTGCATGTAACTATGGTGGAATACACTGTCAAAGGATCGAAGAAGAGAGTCACACTCTGTTTTCCATAGTGGTCCACCATGGCGTTGCAAGCTTCCAGTCGCAACTTCACGTTGTCACAGGCCTTCTTGCACATGTCTAGGGGAATTTTGTGAAATTCCTCCGTTATTGCTTTCCGAAGCTCTGGAATGTTATGGATCCTATGGCGGTAGACCTTGTCCTTGAGATATCCCCATAACCAAAAATCGAGTGGGGTCAAATCGGGTGATCTGGGGGGGCCACTCGACTGGACCGCGTCTGCCGATCCACCGTCCTGGAAATGTTTGATCCAACCAACTCCGCGCAGTGAGAGCATAATGCGGTGGTGCCCCATCCTGCTGCCACCACATGGTGTGAAAATCATCGCGTTGCGTCAACAGGGGATACACAGTGTTCACCAGAAGGTCACGGTAACTGTCTCCTGTGACTGTGTCCTCAAAGAAAAACGGGCCGAGCAGTCCATCGTAACTTACGCCGGCCCACACCATGACACCAGAGCTCTGGTTGTCTACTTCCAATTCAATGTGTGGATTAGTTGCACGCCAATACACGCAGTTGTGGCGGTTCACATATCCTGAGACGTGAAATTTTGCCTCATCACTCCATTTCACATGGCGTGCTAACTCAGGATCGTCCTCCAGCATTGCAAGCCAAGTTTCGGCAAACTCCAATCGCCTGTCGGGATCATCTTCGAGCAAGTGATTTGTTAAGCGAGGATGATATGGCCTCAGTTTCATATCCTTCGGGATTCTTTGAATACTCGTACGAGAAATGTCTAACCGAGCAGATAGCCGCCTTTGCGACTTGTCCTTTTCTTGAGAACTGGCCAACTCATTTTGCAGGCGCACTTTGTCGGCGTCAGTAACAACGGTCTTGGGTCTACTGCGTTTACGCTCTTCAATGCTGCCAGTTTCATCAAACTTTTTGTTTACGTTCTTGATCGTTATCAACGAAGGTCCGGGTGTCTCAAACTTAGCTGCCATACGACGTTTCACTTCTGAGTAATTGTTGGTCGCTGAGTTCAACCTCACACAATCTACCTTCTCTTCCAGACTCAATCGCTGCGCCGCCATCTTGATATGGACGATCCTCATGATTCGCGCCTCTTTCGCATCCCCTTGCTCACATAACGCGCGCAATTTGAATTGCGTCAGTCGCGCGTGAATATATTAATCTGGGCCACCCTGTAGGCCATGGTTTAATTTGTACGCTGAACGTTTTCGAACGGAACCAGCCGTCCATCTTTATGAGCACATACATTAGAGAGTGATACATGCAAATAAAAAACAAAAGATAAAAAATTAAGAAGTCGCATGGCAACAAGCAATCACATGACATCCCAATCCCTATGAATGTCATGTGACGCTTTAGCCAGAGTGTTATTTGCTTTATTTATATAATAGGCCTCTTTAACAATTCTTTTTTTCCTATTTTCTTCCTTCCCTAAAATGTTAACTTCCCTCCAATTTATTTTATGGCCAGTACAATGACAGTGTCTGGCTAAAGCGTTTTCATAGTACTGGAGTCTGATCGCTCTCTCATGCTCTTCCAAACGAGAGAAGAGAGAGTGTCCAGAGATTGGCCAATATAATTAACATCGCAGTCGCACAGGGAATTTCATAAATAACCTTGCATTTTGAAGCTAAATTGCGAAAAACCTTTTTCAAGTTGTAAGCAAAAAACGTTAAGGAAAAGAATGAAAGCTCTACTTGATTTAGTGTAAGTTTGTAGATCCTAGCGCCGCCACAGCCTGGCGGGAAAGTGGTATGCAGAGAAGCTCTCGCTCATGTCAAAGAGGGCAGCAAATGCTTTGTTATGCCTGCATTCATTGAAGTTTTTTTATTTAGTTTTAAAATGCTAAATTAAATTATTGTTCATTTATTTTCTCATTTATTTACTGACACGGTTTATTATATTGAAAGTATAATTATTTTATTCCATAATATTATTTTATAATGAAATCTTGTAATTTTTTTTAAATTCTGTAATTTTTAATATATTTTAAAAAGAAAGCAAATATTTTAAGATGACTTTTATTCACTTACTTTTTTAAAAGTGATTTAAAAGCAGACACCACAAAAAATTAGACCGTGGAAAAGATGTTGAACATAATTTTTTTTATAAAAAAAAAAAAAAAAAAAAATCAATTGCAGTCAATGCATTCATTTTTTTCAAGAATTTTTTTTGGCTGAAAAACCTGCAACGTATGCATCCGAATTTGTTTCAAATAAATTTGGATTTTCAGTGTCTAGAGTTATTGGATCCGAGTCAAAAGAAGACTTTGTAACTGCTTCGAATTCAAGTTGGCGATAAAAGTTCATCATTATCCTTTTCACAGTTTCCTACTGACCAGGATAAAATAACATTTGTGGCCATAAGTTAATTTGCTTGGCAACTGTTTTACCCTTAGCAACACACGCGCAAGATATGTGATAAGCTGAGGCCGCGCTGAAATGCATTGTTATAGCAGCACAAACAATCAAAAAACGTGATAAAAGCTGCCCGATCATCAAACGGGGGCTTCTCTGCAACACACATTTCCCGCCAGACTTGGGCGGCGCCACTTACGTCTACGCGAGCCTTTCCTTCTTATCCTTATACGTTCTTTGTTGTAAGGATCTAAATTATTGTTGATGATATTTTCAGATTTGCTTTTAAAATGCATGTTCACTAGTTGCTTTTTAATAGTGTTATTGATCGTCGGGACAATTTGAATGTTTTCATCTTTAAAACATTTTTGATAGTTTCCAATTTACAATTAATAGAAACTCTCTTTTTTTGATTAATATATTTTGAGATATTTCTTTTCCCATTTTGAAAACCTTTAATTTCCATTCAATTAATAATGTGTGTTGGATATTCATTCAGAGACATTTTGACCATTAATTTTTGTGTATACAGAGGCAGTAATTCCGGTGAACACAAAAATCTACCTCTTTGTATAAAATTAAGAATCGTGTTAGCTTTATAGCTCCAAGGAATCTTGGATTTATAGTGCGGTAAATTATTGCCTTGTGCCTCTTTCTCGTAAATACTGAACTAGAAAATTAGAGTTTCAATTTGCATTTTATTCACTTGGAATTCAAAATGGGATGTAGATGAAATTTGAGAGCTAAACAACTCGATATCATTCAAATTGGTGATTATAAATATATCATCTACATAGCGTGTCCAAAGGATAGATAATATTAGATGACCCACAGGAATCATTGATTAATTTCCTTTCCCAATGGTGTAAATAAATAAATATCTGCTAGGGTTTTTCCGTATTATATTTTCGGAACAAGGGAACAAATTATAACTTTATTAAGATGTATGCCCAATTTCCTTATATGTAATTAATGTTATAATAGTTTTGCTTTATTAGAAAACAAAAACGTGGAGATTATGTGGGATACAAAACAATTTTGATAGAACAACAATTTTGAGCTGTTTCAATAACCCATGAACTATCAGTGATTTCAAACAAAATAGCTACAGATTGATATCTTAAAGAAGTTTTAGTCCTGATGTTATCAAAATTGTTGTTCTATCAGTCAATATTTCCAAAGGAAAAATTATTATTCTAAATTGTTTCAACCATATTCCACTTTTATTATAAAGTAATTCAGTCATTGGTCTTCTTAATAGCTAAAACCTCCTAAGGAGGGTGGGCGGGGTCGTAGGGTAGTGCGCAAGCTAATTGGGAACAGTCAGTGAAGTTAAGCAACACTAAGCGCGGTTAGCGACTTGATGGGTGACACTGGACATTACTCGATTTTATAATTTTTTTTTTCGGCTTTATCCGTTCTCGATTTTCTAGATCGTTTATCTAAAGTAGTAATAAATAATACTTTTTGCGTGAAATTATTTTATTTTTTCTTAGTGGATTTTACACGAAAATTATGTAAAAGTCCACGAAAATCCACTAAAATTTGTGATGACGTGCCATGAATGAATTTAACGTAAAATTAATGACAGTCGAAATTAGTTCAAAGGTACGCGGTTAAGTGAAACCATTATGGCCCATTGTATACTTTCAATGCTAAGATATGGCATGCAATATATTAAACATCTTGGAATGATGTGTCATTTAATGAATATAGCGTAAAAATTAATGAATATAAAATGTTCGTAATAATCTTCTCATGTACGTGATACCTCGTGTGTGTAGATAAGTGTGGGTTTCATGGACAAGTAATAAAAAAGTAAAACAGAGATGCCACTACTTTGCCCCAATGAAATTGAATTTACTTCAACAGCTAAGCCACACTTGTAAAATTTATATTCATACTTAGACAGAGGGAACAAAACGCTCAAAGTGGCATTTCTTAATTTAATGCCTGTTCTCCTCCTAAATAACAGATTCCGTAACAGATGGATAGGTAGAGGTGGACCAATGCCTTGGCCTCCACGCTCTGCGGACCTAAACCACTCGACTTTTATTTGAAAGCTCTTTTATGTGGAATCCCGGTACAAGATGTAGAGAGTCTTCCCAGTGAGTCTAAAACAGTGAGTGTAAAGAATACCAAGCTAATGGCATGTCATATAACAATCGATTTATCAAGAAGGAATACATTGTTACTTTCTGTTCATCTTTTTTAAGCATTACTGACATCGGCGCGCGCACGTGAAATCACTTTGTCGACGCACGACTGCTAGAGTGCTGATAATCTATACATGTATTATTCAGTAGCGAAAGAATGGAGCTACTCTGGTTTTATAATGTCTTAACTGTGTACCCCTTCATAATTTCTACATTTTCCTATGGGTATGTCCATCTGCACTATTTAGTTTGGTTTTGATTGGTACACAGAGGTCGGAATTACGGGGGTGGGATTCAGAGAGGACTACAGATCTATGTGTTTAGATACGTAAAGGCGTGAAATTCAGTATCCAGATTCCTCTAGACAAGATCTACATTACCTGATGTTCCATTGGGGTCGGATTTGCGGGGGTGGTTAGTCACGTGGTCTTTAGAACTATGCCAACATATGGCTTGTGATATATCATACGATTGGAAATGATAAGAAAGGAAAGAAAATACGTGCTTTTTTACATTTTTTACATATTACGTTCGAGAAAATTAATTTTTGATTAAAAACTTGGGGAGAGGTAAAAAGTGCAGATAAAGGGGTGAAAATAGATGACTTCAGGATCTGCTACTTGCCTTACCCTACTCGGAGGGAGGGGGAGGGGGGGATTAATTTTTTAATAAATGTATAAATGTATTTCTCCTTCACTGCTAAGCTCCTACTTGGAATGTTTACAAGATTTTGTTTTTAATACAAATTAAATATGCTGCTTATCTTAATATTATTAGGTAAATTTTAAATAAAATAAAGTGACAAAATGAAATAATATAAATTAAATAGTTTAAATAAAAAAAAAAAGAGGAATATAAACAAATGGAAGGAGTTTAGTGATAATTAGTAGCATAGTATTTTCCTTCTTTTAATGTAAAAACGGATAAAAAAATCAGATAAATAAATGTAAATTATAACGATTAGAATAAATAAAGTACCGGTATGTTAACAGTCACCAATCAGGATTTTGATATGGATTCATGTTGATGCAGTAGTTTATGAACTTTTATGAAGATCAAGGACCGTCTTATAGAAATGATGATAATCAAAAACAATAATTCTATGAAGCTTGAAGAGGGTATTATAGAATGACGAAGCTTATTGTTTTAGATTATCATCATTTCTACTGTACAAGACCTTCTTTGATCTTCATCAAACATCATAAACTACTGCATCAACATGACTCCAAATCAGAATCCAGATTGGTGACTGTTAAGATACTTTTATTATTCTAATCTGATTTCATTTACCATGTTACTAATTATATAGGGTAAGGCACTTATCTTGAGACAACAGAATATCTCGGAAATTAAGCATTGTACGAAAAAATGTCCAAAATCAAAGTGAATTATTTTGTGAGGGGGGAGGGGGTTACTTTGAAATCTTAAATAGGAACTCGTATTTTTAATGGTATATTCAGATTGTACACACTATTCGAGAAGTGTTTTATTCTTGGTGTTTTTTCAGTTGATCCAATCGTTTAGGAGATAGAGGCCCTCAAAGTGTGGAACTTTTAAAGTTTTGAACCCAATTTTATCAATGAAGACAAAGAGATAGAGAGAGAGTGGGTCTTACAGTAGACATTCCTAATCTACTTTTTAATGCTCTTTAACAATCCCAAGTCAGAATTTCAAAAATCCAATATTTTTCAATACCCACGCATAGACTCTGTCTCCATCAGGACTGCTGCCCCCAAAAATTTACTTGTACATTAACAAATTTTGAATTTTTGAAATTCTGACTTCGGATTCTTAAAGACCATTAAAAAGTAGAACAGGAATGTCTGTAAGACCCACTCTCTGTCTTCATCGATAAAATCGATAAAAGTTCCACACTTTGAGGGCCTCTATCTCCTAAACGGTTGGATCAATTGAAAAAACACCAAGAATAAAACATTTCTCGAATAGTGTGTACAATCTGAATATACCATTAAAAATAAGGGTTCCTATTTAAGATTTCAAAGTTATCCTTTGCCCCGCGAAATACTTCACTTTTGATTTTGGACATTTTTTCGTACAATGCTTAGCTTCCGAGATATTCAGTTGTCTCACCCTGTATAAAAAAAGAGAAATATATTATTTAATAAATTAAGTAGAAATTCTCCTTTAAAAATTATAATAAAAAAATATATACCGTTAACCAATTATGAGATGTGGTTCCATTTTTGGAAGAGATGATTTATTGGAGACGGAAATTAAAGATGCTGAATTTTAATTTAAATTATTTTATTTTATCGTATCTATTTCTGAATATAATTTTAAGCGATATTTTCCAATTAATCTATGAAATAGTAAAAAATCAGAAGTCTGAAATGGGTCACTTTTTGAAGATATTCTTTTCACTTCATCATAATTTTATATTTTTTCATTTATCATTTTATGTTTTTTAAAATTTACATAATAATATTAAGATAAACAGCATATTTAATTTGTACTAAAAATTAGAAATTATTTAACATGCAAAACTATCAAAACTATAAAACCGAGTAATAAAACAAATATTTTGTTTCACTTTGTATGCCTTTGTGATGATGAGTGAGCATGGAGAAAAGAAAATTTTATAATAATTTTAGAAAAAAATAAATTTTAAACTGATTTCTGAACATTATTCTGGAAAAACTTCTATAAAATCTTCTATGCTTTTATCTCCCTCTGACTGACTGGAGCGCATCTGGGTGACTAAATCGTTAAAAGGTGTCAGTGATTTTGTCTGTGCAAAGTGAAAAGGCTGTAAAAATCTAAAGGAAAATAGTTTCAATTTCCGTCACCAGATGCCACCACGCGACTCCTCCCATCGCACGTTCGGTTTCAAATAACCTAGTTTCAAATCTCGCGCGCCAACTCTCGCCAGGACGGCTTCCTGTGCAAAGGGGTTGCGCAGCAGTTCGATCTAGCGGAGGATGGGGCCAACTCTCTTTAAAACATGGTCGATGTCGAGAATATGGCGCATTTCAAAATACCGCGACGGCTAAAGAAGTCCAAATTCCGTCCTCCTAGCCTCTCCAGCGTGACATGTCCCGTTTGCCTGAGCATCCTGATCGAACCGGTGACGATGCCATGCAAGCACGAGCTATGCATGCCCTGCTTCCAACAGACGCTGAACGAGTCCAGCCTCCGATGTCCGGTCTGTCGAACGCGGGTCTCGTCTTGGGCGCGAAAAGCTGCCAAGGAGAAAACGCTCGTCAACCACAAGCGATGGCAAGAGATCCAGACGTCCTTCCCGGACAAAGTGGACAACAGACTCAAGGGAATCGACGAAGAAATCGAAGAGGGTAAGCCCAGTCCCGAAACATAAATAACTAAATAAATTTTCTGTAAACCCATGCACTGCCACCACCATAACACCAACACTTGACACTTATCAGAAACTTATCAGTTAAAACAACTCTGCTTAAACTTAATCACTTAAACTAATTCTTAATTCTTCCAGAATGCGCAACGGCAAGATCACTTAGTGCGCCGGGTGAGATCAAAAAGGAATTCGAAGAACAGCTGAAAATGGTAAATTATAATAACTCAAACTCATCCTTAGAATTCAGAATGCAAACAACAAATGTGTAACCATCAAACCATTCCTTCTTCCCAGTGGCAAGAAAAACAGAAAGAACTAGAGCAGCAGTCCTTTATAATGCTCTTGGAGAGGCTACGGTACGAGAAGAGGCCCGAAGATGAGACAAAACAGCCGACCAATCTGGCCCACTTATCTGAAGTTGCCAAACCATTTACTGCCAAGAACGTAAGTATCTGCAGTCAAGATATGCTACCTTGGATGCAAATCAAAAATAAAGTGTGAATCACATTACGCTTGAATTCAGAACATAAAACTAAACCAACCCAAGGGTTAAAAAAGGTCAAAGACCCATCTGGTATCATTCCTTGGATAATAACAAAAAGTAAGTCAATAATACCAAACACAAAACATGGAAAAGTAAAAGCTGCGAAAAAAAAAGTTAATCGTCGATCAATAACAAATAAACAGTCGTCAGATAGAGCAATACAGTGAACTATTTATTCATATAGTTGCAAGAAATCCTTATATCATTTAATGAAAGAGATGGATGCTTTACAATACATAATTTATTGATTAAGATGAGCAACCAGTTTCGCCTTTTGATCAATCTGGCTTCTTCAGATTGGATAATAGTTAACCTGCTTTTTTTTACAACATATTTATTAAGCCTTACGCGTTTTGGTATTGCACCATCATTGGAAGGAAAAATGGCTGCAAAGGTGAAATAAACATGATAGAAAACTGATAGTAAAGAGGGTAAGTGGAAAAACTAGTCTGGAAAGTCGTTTTTGAGTGTGTTCGATGTGATTGGATAAATACATAATATAGAAATCAAAAGCTCATCTACATGTATGTTGGAATTGATGTTATAAATTTGATTTCATGATGTTAAGGTCTTTTAGAAATACTTCATACAAAACAGAATCAGACCTTTGCAGATTAAACATGACAGGTTAAGCCTAAAGATTGATAACTTGGAAACCTGTTAAAAGAGGTTTACACACTTTCAGTAATTTATACAATTTAATTTCTGCAAATGCACATACAAGATGTCCTGCACTTGACTTAAGTTAAAAATTAAAAATAAAGTCCATATCAACATGGATTTGAATTGCAACAGTTTCTCAATAAAAAATAAATCCTAAATCAGTAATTTTATTGCTTGTGATATATTCACAACTTTGATGTGTATGCTCTTTAGCCAAACTCGAGGATTGATCTTATCCAGAATACAAGAATCATTGTGTAATGATGGCAATGTTGACATTACAACAATCTTGGTAATCCCTCAAGCCTCAAATGTAGCTATGAAGAGTGTGGTGTATCCCTCAAGCATTAAGCTTACTAAATTTTATTTAGCAGATGAAGCAAAAGCTTTGAAAGCATTAGCCAAACTATAACAAATTCTACTATTGCTTAATCTAGAAGCACCCCTTCAATGTTTATTCATTATAAAAGACCCTGAGTAGGATTTACGATTGTATGGCTACATTAACAGGAGACGTACATGTTGTTTGACGAATTTTTTTTTTAATTGCGTACAAGCAATAGCATTGTTTTCAGGTGAAGTGGATTTGTGCGTATTGTTTAGTGAAAGAAAGAAGTTAGAGCGCATTAATACACATACACACTGTTTAACAATGGAGTCCTTGTATGGCTGTGTGTGCTCATATTGTTTGGTTTTCGCGATTTATTTTGAAAGAAACAGAATTTAGCATTTTCTTATTTTGCAAGCATCAATAGTAACATATTTCAATTTGGTGTGAATCTGTGAGGTACATGTTCTTGTAGTTCCCTTTCAACATCTCTACTGTCTTTTCATATTGGTAATAGGCATTTACCATCTCAGGAGAACAGTAAACCAAAATTTCTCTATATTGCTTAGAAACCTTATTGCATTAATGGGCATTTTTTTCTCCTTTTATTTACCCCATTTACTCTCTGTTATGCGTCTCTTCTCCCAAATCCGACCCCCAACCACCCGCGCCGGGGCCTCATCTTAAAATCGCAAATTACTGACTTTTGCAAGTTAATGCTAAAATGCTCCACATCGGCTATAGTTAAGTTACCATTTACTGGCATTCTCGATCATAATGAGATCACACGAGACCTTATGATAGCACTCGAGAGATTTGAGAAATATTCTCATTTGTAATCGTAGCAAGATTTCATGCTTAAGTTATGGATCGATGTGGTACCATATTTTTTTTTTTAATTTTTTAAAATCAAAAAACATTTCAATTAAAGCCGTTTAACTTTTAAATTAATATTTTTGCTTCCATGTTCATTAAAAAAAAAAATTTTTCCCAAAAATTTACCTTAAAAAAAGTGGGGTCGTCTTATAATCGAAGTCGTTTTATAGTCGGGTAATTATGGTATTTATTTATTTATTTTTCCATTTACTGACAAGATGATTGCCCTTTGTGCTTTCCTTTCTTTTCATTGGCCCTTTTCCTCTTCTCTCCCCATTTCATCCCTTTGCGTTACATATACAATAGAACCTCAATAAAAGACGAAAATGCTTCAATTTATAGAGGTTTCGATTTAACGAGGTTTTGTATGTGATTTCAGTAACCGTATAGAACACGGATATTTTTCAGGAAGCATATACAGATTTAATAAACAGGTACAGTACTTAAAAATGCTTTATTTGTTCATGAAATCAGCTTTAGGTGGTTTAATCTTAAAAACTTTCGTTTTAAAACATTTTAGAGAATCTCAGTGAAAACGATTTAAAAGTGTTTTGTGATTAAGTACCAGCTTTTGTATTGTTGGAATCCATATCACACGAACTTGTACACCACAGCAATCACTGTAATTAATGATACTTGACCAGGTCTAAGCACTTCACTAAAACAAAGGGAGGGAAGAAAGGAAGATTTCAAGAATAGTCGCGTGTCAATTATCACGTTTAGGCATATGTCTCGCACACGTGTGAGGTGTTGATGATTCGATTTATAGAAGTCTGGATTGAGGAAACTCGATTTATGGAAGTTCGTTGATCTTTAGCTTCGATTTATAGAGGCTCTGTTTACCAGAATTCGAATTACAGAGGCTAAGTTTCCATTTGATATTCTCCAAAAAAATTCGATTTATCCATTGTTTTTACTTCGAATTATCGAGGTTTTTGCCTCTGAGTGGAAGGGAGTAGACAAAAATTTCGAATTATAAAGGTTTTTGGTTTATCGAGTTCTACTGTATTTTAAGATTTTTTTTTTTTTCTTTTGCCATTGAAAATGAAGACTGTTTTTGAAATGTGTATCCAATATTTCTACCCTCATTAATTTTGTTAATTTAAAGTTCTCACTTTTTTTTTTTTTTTTTTATGGTCCATTCAATTCCACAGTTTCCCTCGTTATTTTGTTCATTTGTGATTTTCTGTTTTGTTTTCCAACAGCATGAGGACATATGCACCGAAGTAAACGGCTGTGATGATTCTGAAGCTCAGACGACTGGATCCCGAGGTAAATAAAAGCATTTACATCACGATTACACTTTCGATTTTTTAATTGTTTATGCTGATGGCAATTTAATAAAGAAAAATAATAAACATTTCCCAAAATTTGTGTGAATAAGCAGCTAAATTCTTTTCTTTACGTACATTGGGGGCTTCAAAAAGTTTTTAACTGGGCAAGATTATGAATCCGTTTAGAGTCCGCAGTAGAATGTCTATAGCTTTTTGTTTTCTGGGATTATGCTTTATTTGCTGTTTTGTGTGTACGTGTGCCTAGTTGATGGCACATGTACACATGGTTGATGGCGACAGAATTGAATTCCAGATTCAAGAGAGGCAGAACTGTATTTCAGCAGTACGAAGTACTTTTGAATCTTCACGTACGAAAAGTTTATTTTCAACTCGTGGTTCTGGGGAATATTTATATGTGAAATTTTTATTAAGTGAGTACAGTAAAATCCCTTTATAACATACTTCAAGGGAACTGGCAATTTATTATTCTGAAACTGGGGGGAGGCTTGTGAACGATGCATATATGAAAAGCATAAGAATACATGAAGTGTAGAATTTTATTTTGTTCAATACAAATACAGAATACACGTAGCATTACAGTTGATTAATTTTTTTTAAAAAAAATCTGTAATGACCGTCTGCTTTCTTTCGATTACGTGCCTCCCCAAAAAATCCTCCATATTTGACATTGTGAAGTGAAATGAGTCTGCTGCACCGATATGCTGTGCGAAAAATTACGAAAATTTTTATAGCCTGCATTGCTACAAAAGTTGAGACTGGCGTTACCTCAGATTCTAAATGCCCATTTTCATCTTTGTCTTCACTTTGAATTTCCTTTTGTTTTTGCCCCATGTCCAGAATCTCTGAATCCGTGAACTGAGCAGAGGTGTAAACCCTTTCATCACATGCTACATAATCTTCAAAGGTTACCTCTGCTAGCACATTGGAGAGAGAGATAACCTCTTGCCACAAACACTCATGAGGTTGCCCCATTGGCTTAAGTGGTGACGTATCGTTTCCTTTTGATGCATTGCTATTTGCCACTTTCGCATGAGCTGTATTGACCAATGAGAGCAAGACATTCGAACGATGTACGTTGTAAAGAAGGGATAGTTTAACCAAGGGAACGTAAAATTAGTACGTTATTCTGAAATGTATGTTAAAGTGAGGTACGTTAAACTGAAACTTTTTAGCATTAAAATACCAACGTTTCGGCCGGGGATTTTAAAATTGTACGTTATTTTGAAATCTACGTTAAAGTGAGGTATGTTGTAAAAAATTTTTTTTGGGACGCCTGCAGGTAATCTGCGACGCGAATAATCCACTCGTGGATAATCGGGAGTTTACTGTAATTGAAAAATGGAAACTCCTGATCTGCGATTTGGATTCGAACCCGGAGCTACAAGTATCCAGGCTCATTACTCTACCAATTGAGCTAACATGGATACGAGAACTGCTGCTCTAATGTATCTAATTGTACGAGGATATTGCAGTGGGTCATTAATCATAGAGATGGCACTAAATGCTCATGTACGAACGAATTGGTGGCACCATCTTTTGGCTTGCAAAACAAGTTACTCTTCAAATGAACCTCGTACTTAACTTCAATATGCAGCATTCTAAAATTCATGATCTGTCCCTCGGTTGGAATTTTGGAACATGTATTCATTGACCCTTTCAAGATTAATTTCCAAAATGAGTATTTCACTACAAAATAGACTTTTAGAAATAAAATGATTCCAATGTCGAGGCAGGATACCTCCCATTTGGCTATAATGGCCGCCAGGTGACGATTCCAAATGGATACGTTGTTCCGTCAGTCCTATGCTACAGTGAGCCTGGATACTAGTGGCTTCTGGTTTGAATCTAGATTGAGGATCACGAATTTCTATTCCGTGACTATTTCAAAATTAATTAACGACCCTCTTGATTCTGGATTCAATCATCGTTATTTGAAATTGAATGAATCCTAGACAATACTTTAGAGAGAAATGTATATATGACGATTTAAAGTAGATTCGTAAAATGAGCTGCTAAAATGACTTTGCGGTTCTTTCTGGAAGGGTCATGAGTGAGAGACTTGCATTTTGAATATCTGCGTTAACCCCAAATGATTAACGTATTAACATTTACCGGTCTAAACTGTAAGGAGATGAAATTAATAATTTTATCTTTCTCATTTTTTTTTAGGTTCACATTCAAGTAGCATCTCTTGCTGTGAAAGTGCCGACAGTAACGATAGTATTACCCAGGAATTGTGCCATTTTAAACCAATCAAAATTGCCCCCAAGACGCCACCGAAGCAGTTACCTGATGGTCGTATCGAGGAACCGCTTCTGGTCATTGCCACGCCTAGAAACCTACAAAAATTTTCGCACGTGAACGAGAACAGCATGTGTTTTTCGACTTGTCTACCCTTATCTCACAAGTTGTCTCTAATCGAAGCTGACCGCAATAGTAAAATCACTGGGAAGGTTTCTCAGTCGACAGAGACCGAACTGTCAATGTTTTCCACAAACACAACCAATGTGCCATCATCGTCTGATGTTTTGAAAGAACACAGAAAGCCAATTCTTCCACTAGAACCAAATTTGCCTTTAGCCGATCAAACAAGTATGTACCATCCATCTTCCACCTTTTCTGACTTGAACTTTGGTTCCGGTGGATACCTCGAAAAAGATAGTGTTTTCAACGCAAACGGAAACGAGAGCAGGCCAGGCAAGAGGAAGTCTTCGGCAAAATCTGACAAATCAACACCTCTCAGTGTGAGCTTCCAGGATTTGCCGAGACCAGCCAAGAGATTTAAAGCAGAGACGACGACGACTCTAGTCGAGTCGAATTTTGAAGAGTATGCAAGTGTGTCCAGTTGCAGCAAAACGCCTACCGTTTTAGATACGGATATCGTTGCCGAGCAAGAGCTTATAATGGAACGACTAAAGCAAGAAGAAGTCGACAGACAAATGGCTTACAAGCTGCAGCAACAGTTTGATATAGAAAACCAGAATCTTCACCGAATGGGTATTCGAGAACCTTATCAACTCCGAAAGCGAGTAGCTGCAATTCGAAAGCAATAAAATGCTTTTTTTTTATGGTTTTGCTTCAACTGTTACAGATGTTTAATTTCTCGCATTTGTGTTTTTAATATCGGCTTCACGGAGCTGAAAACACGCAAACCGCATAAGCCTGTGGTTTTTAAATTTTTTTATCTTTAATACAAATTTTACTAAATTGTTGAATTCTGCATCTAGGACATCGACTCGGACTTTTCCTTTAAAATTTAATGATCAACGTTTCCACTTCTACAAAGGAGCAAAAGGAACGAGGTTTGATCGCTTAGATGGAGAAGTTAATAATAATAATTTTTTCAATGAGAATATTAACTACATCCTATCTTTAAAAAATACGCCTTTATTTTCACTATCGCTAATAATAATAAAAACCTGCTTTGAGCAGAATTGTATAGTAAGAAGTTGAGACTGTACAATAGTCGAGTTTCTTTTCCTTTTGCCATTTTATTTTTATCCCACATATGCATAGAAATGCTCATGATGCGCTATATTTGTACTTCATTATAACAATTTGTATATACAATCGCAAACTACAATTGCTTATTTTCTAGTTCTATATTCTTCCCTTGACAGTTCTACAGTCGAGATGAGCAGTTATTTTCATGATGTAATGGCAAAGGAGATTGTTTGTAAATTGTACATAACAGGAAAGGAAAACTTAACAAAATGAATGTTATTCCCCGGTTATTATCTTTTGTGTTTAAATATACAATTATATTTACCTGTTTTTATCACGTTTCTATTTTATTTTATAACTAAGACACTCGTTATAAAGGGTGTCCCAAAATTCACTCAAAAGTAATTTTGCCTTCACGGCTTTCCTGGCACATGCGCAGTCTTTTGCCGAAATTTTTCCAAAATTCACGAACGACTTAAATTTAGCACCATTTGTGCGGTAAAGTGTTGCCAATGAGAACAAAAAAAAGACAGCGTGTCAGTTGACAGTTTCAGGGTTATTAAAAATGGAGCGGATTTTGGGCTGGAGGCATCATCGGACCATTCTTCTTCGAAAATGCGGTTGATAGGGCAATAACAGTAAATGCTAATCCAGTTTTTTGTGCCTAAATTGCAAGATATAGAAGTGGACGACGTGGTTTCAACAAGGCTGTGCCACCAAGGAATTAAATCAAGAAGTGAAAGCCATTGTTTAGTGGCGTACACTTGTTCATCGAGCTTGACTTCGCAAAGCATTTTGAGATAGAAAGCGAACAATCAAGGTTTTTGCACGCTGGTAAAATATCGTATTTTAGATAACTCTGCCTCTGATTTATTGACTACGTGCGTATCGACTTTCGTTAACGTTTCAATGAAAACCTATTTAATATAATTAATAATCACCGTTTAAAATTTTGATTTTTCATCGAAAGTCACCCATATGGTTGGATTTTCAGTTTCATGCACACTTTTGCCAAACTTTCATGATTTTCACTGAATGTCACCCAAATGGGTGGATTTACAGTTTCGTGCACACTTTTGGCAAATGTTCATGATTTTCAACGAAAGTCACCTAAATGGCTGGATTTACAGTTTCGTGCAACCTTACTGCCAAACGTTCATGATTTTCACCGAAAGTCACCCAAATCGCTGGATTTACAGTTGCGTGCACACTTAATGCCAAACCTTCATGATTTTTACCGAAAATCACCCAAATGGGTGGATTTACAGTTTCGTGCACACTTTTGGCAAATGTTCATGATTTTCAACGAAAGTCACCTAAATGGCTGGATTTACAGTTTCGTGCAACCTTACTGCCAAACGTTCATGATTTTCACCGAAAGTTACCCAAATAGCTGGATTTACAGTTTCGTGCAAACTTATTGCCAAACGTTCATGATTTTCAACGAAAGTCACCTAAATGGCTGGATTTACAGTTTCGTGCAACCTTATTGCCAAACGTTCATGATTTTCATCGAAAGTCACCCAGATGGCTGGATTTACAGTTTCGTGCAACCATATTGCCAAACGTTCATGATTTTCACCGAAAGTTTCGATTTTCGTAAAATCGAAACCATTTTTCTTCCAGCAAATGCATGATTTATAATCTAGGGCTGTTACTGTTTAGCTCTATTATATTTTAAATTTAATACAACTTAACGAAGACTGAACAAATTTTCAGCCCGTTAGCAGCTTACAACATACGTAATGGCTGCAGAGTTTGTCCGCAAACATTACGTTTCCAGAAGCTAACCTCGGGTCATCGCTTACTTTCCTCTTGATTTAATTCCGTGGTGCCACATGCCATACAGTCCGAGAAACAATTCAATTACTGCACGAGTCATTTCCTGGTCTTGTAATTTCCCGTTTTGGTGATCTGAATTGGCCGCCCAGATAATGTGACTTAACGCCATTGGGCTTTTTTCTTTCAGGTTTTTTGAAGTCTAAGGTTTATGCCAACAAGCCCATGACCACGCCTTGAAGGAGGAAACTGAGTGCTGTATAAACGAAATTCAGCCACTTTATGCAAAACATTCAAGGAAAATTTCGACAAACGAGTGCATATGTGCTACCAAAGCCGTGGAGGCCATTACCCGATATGCTATTCCATACATAACCCTATACTGTATATGTACTTAATGAATCAATAAGAAATTTACAATTTTTAATTAAAAACATGTGTTTCCTATCAAAATTACTTCTTGCGTGAATTTTGGGGACACCCTTTACAACTGAACATTGTAAGAGATAAATTAATTTTTTATGAGCCTCAGTATTTAGTGGATGTAAGGTATCAATGAAAAGGAAAACTCTAAATTTACATGTTCAACACAGTTATTGCTAAATATACACCGAGGAGCCAAAACATTATGACCACCTACTCAATGACGCGCTGCGTCACCTTTGGGAGGGGGGTTTCTAGAAATTTAGGCGTCGACTACTTAGGTCATTTTGCGCCGTTTATACAAGTTATATCTGTATGCAGGGGGAAGGGCAAC
The DNA here is from genome assembly GCA_023313115.1 of Rhysida immarginata. NCBI lineage: Eukaryota > Metazoa > Arthropoda > Chilopoda > Scolopendromorpha > Scolopendridae > Rhysida > Rhysida immarginata. Next base: position 372,840 of record JAHWFO010023234.1, on the reverse strand, counting down.
TGTTCGCCTGGAAGTCTGCGTACCCTGACACGACCATCGACGTGATGAATAAGAAATCATGATTCATCCCGACCAGGCAATTGTCTCCACTTATCCATGGTCCAGTTTCGATGTTCCCAGGCCCAGTGTAGGAATAGTTGACAATGATGCTTGGTGAACAGAGGCACACGAGTGGGACGTCTGCTGCGCAGTGCCATATCCAGCAGTGTCCGCTGAACTGTGTTCCAAAACACTTGCACTTGGACCTGCATTGTATTGGGCTGTCAGCTGAGCCACTGTCTGGCGCCGATCTTGCTTTACCAAGTGTGGACAGTCGCCGACATCCTTTTTTCTTTGATGATGCGTGGGCGTCCAACACCTTGGCGTGTACTGCTGGTTTCACCGTCATTTATCCAGGTCGTGGAATTTTTCCTTCCATTTTTTTCTGATATTTCCTTACGAACACACGTTCTCCTTTATTAATAGTTTGATAAAAACTGTTGCTCAGACAAAAATGGTCAGGTGACTTTTCAGTTCCTGCGTATGCTTCAAGCCAGCGCCAACAATGCTTAAACGTGCAACAGCAATGCAAAACTGTTTCTCCTTTATAGCTCGATACATGTTTGCGATTCATTGAGATATAGGTAAACTTTATCATATCAGAGTTTTCCTCTTGAAAACAGATAAATACAATCAGAGTTTTCCTATTGATACCTTGAACATCATTCTGTTGTAGGTAGTTAGTTTACACTAAACACAGTTTCATTCGTTGGCAAAAATTTCCTTGTAAACAGTGGCTATTACTGAAAATTGGTCTTAATATGTAAGCCTATCTGCAAATATACTTAATCACATGCGATATTTTGAACCAAAGGGTCTGTATCCAAAATGATTCTAGCCACTGCATAATGATAATGATGTTCAGTAGTGCTGTGATGTACATTTTCCTTTCACATGGGAAGTCTCCTCGAGTCATCTGAAATAACACCCTTAGATATTTTTACCTCTGTCAGCATCTCAAAGCAATAGTTAATCACGATACAATCCAAACAGGAATATATCACCGAGACCAAGTATATGTAGGGAGACCCATTTTATAGTTTCCCCTGGAATAATCTCAAGAGATCCCATGTGTTGTTTTCGAGATATTCCAGGGGGAACTTTAAAATGGGTCACCCTGTATAATAGATGTATATGTATTTGGTGAGACCAGGTATTGATGTGCCACAATCCCAGAGGTTATCACATTTTGTGACATTACATTGTTTGCATGGAAGCCTTTTGATCTTATACCATCTTCACAGGCTACCTGAATAGTTTTTACAAGTACAATTTGTATAAATCACTATAAATTTATTTCAGCCAATCACAGCTCAAGAATCTCGGCATATCTTAATTAACCCTGTAGACACTTACACCGGTGAACACTATTTTGTTGACACTCATTTAAATAAAAAAAATGGGCAATTTCATTTATTCCAAGGTAGGAGAGACGTATTAAGGAAGCCATTCATTTCATCTTAACATGTATTGCAAAGCCATTATACACAAAGTAAAGGAGTTGCATAAAGAGAGTAGAGGGATCCAGCAAATTGCATGCGATCTCAAATTACCCAAAAGTTTGGTACACGGAATTGTCAGCAATGATTATGACAAGCCCAAGAAAAAAAGAGGACGCAAGTTCGCTTTAACTAAAAGAATGAAAATCTGAATTAAGTTAGAAATCCGAAGGTTATCAGGACATGGTGAAACGGTCACAGCTAGCAAAATCAAGAAGGCTTGCAATTTGACGGTCTCTGTGAAAACAATACAAAGAGAAATAGCAAAACAAGGCTTTACCTACAGAAATATAACACAAATTCCACCATTAACTGCTGAACATGTTGAAATTGTAACTAGGTGGCTAAGGGAGAATAATGACTTCCAATCAACATGTTTTTCAGATAAACTTTTCTTTGGATGGACCTGATAATTTCAGCTCCTGTGATCATTCCACAAACAAATAAGAATTCGACGCCAAATAGGAGAGGGAGGCATCGTGTTGTGGTGTATGATCTGCTCGAATGGGTTTATGTATTTCAAAGGCTGTATGGAAAAGTAGAATCTAGAGATTACCTCGAGTTCCTACGTGATAAGGTAAAACCATTACTTGTCAAGAAGTTCCAGAATAAGTTGTGCCATTTTCAACAGGACAATGCCTCAATACACACATTGAAACTGATGGAGTGGTTTGATGCATCTAAATTCCCTGTTATGGGTTGGCCTGCAAGGAGTCCAGACTTGAACATTACTGAAAATATCTGGGAGATGTTTAGTAAACTTGTTTACGATGGCCCACAATTTGCAAATATTGAAAACTTATGGGAAAAAAAGTGGCAAAAACCATTACATATACAAAAAAAGATGTAATACAAAAACTGTTTACTAGTTATCATCACAGATTAATTGATGCCTCCAGTCTAATCATTGAATTATACTGTTTGTTTATTTTTTTTGCAATTTCTTGAAGTGTCCACAAAATAGTGTCATATTTTTTTTTTTATTTAAATATATATTTGACGTGAACAAGATGTTTTTTTTTTACTTTTATTTAATTTTTATTCTAGGTCTTTTTATTATAACCGGCGTGCCCACATACTATTGTCCGCCAGTGTAAGAGATACATTATTGGTGGCATAAATAATGATTGCTAAAGTCGTTCATCTTGTTCACGTCAAACATACATTGATTAATCTTCACAATTACATAATAAGTAGTCCAAAACTATTCATGATGGTAAGTGATATAGTGACGCATAAACTATAGATTTTGGACTACCCTTTGATGCTTTTTACTTGTCATACATGCAATAGAATAATCTGTAGGTTAGGAAGCGTACATTTAAGGTTCTAATAACTTAAGCTTCATTAGTTTCTCTGTCTATGAGCAAGACTACCAATCTTAGCCTGACGGGTCCTAGATTCACAGCGAAGGTTGTAGAATCTTAGAAATAATATTTTTTCCTATACTGTGTCTATTTCTACATATGGTCGGAAATGTATTTTGAGATAGAGAACCAATGATCGGAAATGCATATTTCAGGCATCATAAAATTTTGCATGATATTTCTGACCTAGTAAGTTGGTTTGGTTCGGTTTGTTTGGTATTAACGTCCTTTTCAACTGCTATGGTCATAAGAGATATATCTCTTCAAAATTCGTGTGCCCACCTAAAGTCACATTCAATTTATTATTTATTTATTTGTTTAAAAATATGCATCCAAAACGGATATTAGAATACAGGAAGGTCTATAATACAGATTTATATTTCTAAAATATGAGTAAGGTATTTGTCAAAATTTCATGAGTTAAAATATTATTTACATATATTTTATGACAGATACAATGTTGTGATAAACAATTTAACAACTGATCACGCATCATATGACAATGTATTCCACAAAGAGAAAGTATTATATGGAAAGAATCTAGCAAGAAAATTAGAAATGTGAATCTTCGGTACAATCTTATATTTCTGGGTATTTCTAATGCTATTTGAATCCAATGGCCAATTTTTGATAAAATTTATGGGATGCGCCGAGCTACTTAATGCCTGATACAGTTCTTTAAAGTTTTACATAAGCTATAATAGCCTTAAAAGTAAAAATATTAAGAGTTGCACAAAATTGTGTGATTGAGATATATTTTGAAAGACCAAAAGCAGCACGAATCACATTATTATACGCAACACGAGCACATTTGATTTGAAGAGTAGTTGCAGATGACCAAAAACTAACAGCATATTCAGTCTTAGTAATTAAACACGCTTTCAGTACACGGTTTAGAATCTTACGCAATCTTGAAAATAAATATTTTTGCTTAATTAAATCATGTATAAGCGAATTAATTGCATCAACGAAAGTCATATGATTGTCAAAGACAACTCCAAGTATCTTACACACCCGATGAGAACTTTGCCTTTTCTTGTTCTTCATAAACCCATTGCTTAATAAGGCAATATTTTGATCTATCAACTGCATAAGCTCATCTTTTAGAGTCAAAGGGCAAGCTTTGAAAAGATAATTATCATCAACATACTCCGATATTACAGGCTAGAGGCAACTCAAAAATATCAGCAGTAACTGCTGCATCCTTGAAGGAGACCTCTAGTACATAGTTTTTCATAGCTAAAGGTTTCAGTTTCCAAAATATTTTCTCTGCTGAAAGTAATTGCCCAGTAAATTCAAGATAATGGCACTAATACCTAGGTCCTCCAATTTAGATATAAGTGTCTCACGATCAACGGTGTTAAACGCTTTAGATATATCCGTATTCACCATAAAGCATACATCTTTATCAACAGTTTCAATAATATAATTGAAAATGTGAAAAACAGTGAATAGTAAAGGTGTATACAGTCTCCCACCAGCTGGATTCATCGGTATACTACCCACAATTGGTTAAAAAATTAAGAGAAAATAATCTTTTCCGTAACCTTAGCAATGGTAATGAAGGGGCATATTGGGCGAAAATTTGAAATTTCATTAATCGAGCCCTTTTTGTAAGCCGGAACAATGTATGTCATTTTGAAATTAATTGGGAATTGTCGAGCATTAACAAAATGCTGCAACAGATAATTTCCAAAGGTTCCCCAATTTCGAATAACATTTTATGAAATAACCCCATCATATGGTGAAAATTTATTCTTACAAGTTCTAAGTATGTGGCGCATAAAGGCTGGAGTAATATAAATTTGGTTCAATTGACAATTATGCTCACCATGAGATGTAAGTTGACACCATTGGGAGAGTTAGCGACTTCATCACTTGAGAATGGCTTCCTGTGTTCCTACGCATCGCTTGCTATTCCAGATCCCATCTTTTAAAATTTATTTCCTATCTGACATTTTAGTTAATAATGTTAAAGTAATAAATTCTGTTATTTAATATCTGCATGAAATGACCGTAAGAAATGTGCTGGCAGAGAAGCTGGAATAGTGTAGACTGGAAGCCATTCTCAGATGATGAGATCGCTAACTCTCCCAATGGTGTCGGCTTAATATGAATCTGACTTTAGTAAAAAAAAAATCCAGAGGGGCTGGGCCTGGCGATTGTGCTGGCCATGGGACAAGACTTCCCCTTCCTATTAAATGATTAGGGAATTTGTTGTCCAGCTGCTCATGGACATCAATATTAAAGTTGCAGCCACATCCTCTCGCAGACAACAACTCTGGCAGTGCATCACAAATGAACACTAGATAATGTGGTGCATTTCAAATGGAGTGAAAGCATATAAAGGTCCTTTAGGTGTTCTTTGTTGAGATGGGTTATCCGAGATGACTGCTGGGCGTGAAAGTATGGACCATGTTAGCATTTATCTGGACGACTTTCAAGAAGAGCCAACTACTCCCCAGGAAAGATAATCAGGAAAACCAAAACAATCAGTTATTAAAGGGAGTCGTGACCCCTTGGATTACTGCTGCCCTTTTCATATTGTCCAGCATTGCTGCCCTTTCCAGTCTTGTCACTTCTATGCACTGGAACTATCATGCACACCATCTCATCCTCCTGGAATACGTCCACCATCTGTGAAGAGAATCAGACAAAACTGTTCGAGATGGTTTGAATATGTGGTGAGAATGCCAGAGGATCATGTTTGCAAGAAGAGGTACTGTTGGCACGCTACGAGAAAACCACTGCGTTGATTAATCTGCTCATATGGTGTCGCTGCAGTTGCAGATGAATCTATTCAGTGTTGGGACAAACAGCCACTGAATACGAAACAATAGGACGATTTTCCTCTCTTATTTTTTCATATATCTCAGGTGTCTTATCTCTCCATGCAAGCGCTTTCATTTGTTTGGAAACACGGCCAGAACTCATGTTTGCGCTACATGATTTTAGAGCTTTTCTTCCCTTCATAACTGTGGACTGATCTGCAACTACAGCGACACAATACGAGCACATTAAGCAACTCAGCGGTCTTCTTGTGGCGTGCGGACAGTTAATGGTGCTGAGGTTAGGCTTGCCAACCCTCCTGGATTGCCTGGGAGTCTCCCGGAATCAGACTGGAACAAGCGCTGAATTAACATGGAGTCTCCCATAGTCTCCCGCAATTGCCAGTTTGAAAGTTGGCAAGCTAGCTGTGGTGAACTTGAAGCCCATGGGGCAGATCTGGGGAAATGAACAGATGAAGTGACTGAATATTTGAAAAACAAGCTGATGGTTTCAAAGGAAGTGAATAGTAGTATCAAGGATTGTGTCTTGTGAGATAAGATTGGAAAGAGTGTGTCGTAATTTACCGGAAGTTTAGTGTAACAATTCGTTGCCTACCCTATCTGGGAATGGCGTGATGGTGATATTGTACAGGGCGAGTCAAAAGTCGCAATACACCCTGTTTTTTCAAAAACCTTGCAGGAATTGGGAAATCTGAATATTCCAGTAAGATATGGGTGATGTGGTCTATCTTTTACGGTATGTACCGAACAGGCCGCCATCTTGAATCTAAGTCAATTTTTTAAAATCGAAATGGGGTCTTGTGATATGTCAAATAACATGAGCATTTTCTGACAATTTCATTTCTGTAAACAGATTTAAAGTAGCAGTTATGGTTCAAAAGTTACAACCCATTTTGTTTGGAATTACAGGCTGGACTACAGTCAAGGGTATTACAGGCTGGAATTACAGTCAAGGGTATTAGGAATAGATGTCGACGGAACGGATGTCGACGGAAATGATGTACCCGGAATAGATGTCGAACGGAATAAATCTCGACGCAAAACAAAAAGCGGTGGTGCGGAATAGATATCGATGGTTAGCACAGCCTTTAAATGAAAGAGTATTTTTTAGATTTTTTATTTTATTTCTTGTTGTTTGTAATATATTTGCATAAAATGTTTACAATCGTGTTAACTGACCGACTCCAGACAGGACATCGGCAACTGATTTTCTGCCGTTCACAGATTGTCTTCAACCGTCTCGTTAAATCCTCAAACTTTCGGTTCTTGCTTTTAGGAGGGCGCCCTACTGCATTTTGGGCTATCAGTGTTGCCGCAGTTCCACTAAGTGTCTGCAAAGCATGGATGGCCCTCCAGATTGTCGGGTGTTTATGCCCAAGCACATGCGTATATTTGGCGTTTCAGGCTTCCGCATGGTTGTTGCTTCTGTGCCCATCACCCAGAGTGGCCGCATGCATGTTCCAAATGCAAAGGGGGAAACCGTAGTCGGAGGGTTCCTTGCCTGGAGCGCACTGGTAGTATCGAAGTAGTTCAGTAAATCATCCGCTCCTTCGAGCATCATTTCACAAAGCAAGGCCATCCCATTCTGCACATCCTCCACTCGCAAGAAAGCTAGGCCATACAACTTCCCCGTGTCGGAAATCCTCCTTGTCAATGTAGCGCGTAACCAGTGCAACCTCTTGTATCTTTCTCTATATGCTTTGAGTCAAAAGGAAATAGCATCCACGAACCGTTACGTGTTCGCCAAATACTGCATGGACAATTATTGTCTTCGGATCTGTTAAATTTCCTATCCTTTCGCATTCTGCGAGCACAGCTCTGAACAACTATGTAAACCTCGTGAGTTTTCTTCTGCAACAAAGCATATACAACGTCTACTGCGCATTCTCCCAATGGCACGTGGATAACGTAGGTCTGTAAGAAACCTTCTGGCGCCGTCCCAAAGGTTCCATCCATGAACCATATAGGAGAATTTGCAAGGTAGCGAGGGCACTATGCTGTTCCGAACACTACAACTCTTGCATCTGTATCAGGTCCGTTGTCGTAAAACAAAAATCGCTCCGCATTCACACAGCCAGTCGTCGACCAAGTGCCCTCGATTCGCAGTTCAGCTGAAGAGCTGGGTTGACGGGGAAATCGACCACTTCGATACTTTCGAATGCTTCTCTTGATTGAATTAGCAGCCGTTAGTGTAGTTCTTGCCTCTGCAGACATTTCGTGGATCGCTTCTGCATCATAATGTCCGGCACCACTGGTTTTTGCGTCGACATTTATTCCGTTCGACATCTGTTCTGGGTACATCATTTCCGTCGACATTCGTTCCGTCGACTTCTATTCCGAACCCCAAAGTCAAGTGGTGTAAGATCAGGTGATCTGGGTGGCCATTCCACAGCACCACGTCGACCAATCCAATGACCAGGAAATTGAACATCTAACCACTGACAAACATCTGTAAACAGTAGCAATTATGGTCGTGTGCTGGGTTGTGGGCTCTTGACGAAGGACGCCAAAACCATTGTTGAGGTTGTCTCGTCAATAGCACTTATTGGACGGCCACTCCGTGCCTTGTCAACCACATCTCAGTTTCTCGGAATTTCTTAATTAAGCACCTGACAATGTGTGAAATTGGAGGTCTTTCAGTGTGCTGGTTGTTAAAATCTGCAGCTATGACACGGACATCAAAATGACCTTAATTATCTCCTCCGTGGTCAAAACCCATCTTCAGTTACCTGCTACAAAATGAAACAAAATGTGGTGTAACTTTTGAACCATAACTGCTACTTCAAATCTGTTTATAGGAATGAAATTGTCAGAAAATGCTCATGTTGTTTGACATATCACACGACCCCCTTTCCATTTAAAAAAATGGACTTTGATTCAAGATGGCCGATTTCAAGATGGCGGCCATGTCCGTTACATGCCGTAAAAGATAGACCACCTCACCCATACCTTACTGGAATATTCAGATTTCCCAATTCCTGCAAGGTTTTCGAAAAAACAGGGTGTACTGCGACTTTTGACTCACCCAATTGTTGCTATTGATCAGACATGTATTACCAGAGATGGATGAAAGTGGTGCCTGAAATATGCATTTCTGACCTTTGGTTCCATATCTCAAAATACTCAGGTTTACAGTCTCTACCATCTGTGAATTTTGAGACATCCTGTATATCTCTATGATAGAAAGGAAATGCATAGAATTAATGACTGGAACAATTGGCCAGGTCAACCTATCTACATAAAGTTTCAATTTGTCAGTATTTCTTCTGCAAATCCTCTCAAGGCATACTATGCCTCATTAAAGATTAACATCAAACTGCAAGTTTCAAATTTCAACACAAGATGTGGCCACTGCTGAAATGGCGTTTTAAAGGAAATGGCTCATTTTCTCTTCGAAATTCTTAGGAAATTTCCCGCTCTCAATTAGATTTTAAAGAACTCGTAACAGCATCCTCACTTCTTTTATGCCCATTTCCAATAGGAAGCCTCATTATTATTAATGATCGATATCAATATTGCATTTCAAATTAATTAATAAAAAAAAAATATGTTTTTCACCCCTTTTTATTGCATCCATACACACTTTTCAGAGCATACAGAGATTAAGAACAAAAAAAAAAAAAATATGAAATAAATGCTCAGTTCCTCATAAATCCGCTCTCACTAATTTTTTATATTCTATAAATACTCCTCCTTTCACTCAAAACAAGGTCTCCAGCCTATTAAAGGCCTGCAATATTAAAAACACGCCATCATAAATGGACACCCCCAGTTTATTTTCGCAAGTAATTCATAATTTATAAACAATCGATTTTTTAGTAGAGTAATTTATTGGATGCTCCTTGAAGTTCCAAATGCAAACAAACGCTTCCGCTTTTAGCCCTCTTTCAAGATAATTAAATTTCTATTTCGAGAGAGAGAGGAGGGTTCCGCGAGATATGGGTATGAAATAAAAAAAACAAAAAAACAATAATAAATAATTTCAATCCGTTACGTAAGGAAAGAAAACGATTAAGGCCGCCTCCTTCCATTACAGAAATTGAAACATCATCGATTGTGTAAACCTAACACCTGAGAAGGAGGGCACTCTTAATGTAGTCCGATACGCCTTATTAATATTATTATTATGAATTTTCAGAATTAACAGCTATGACAATTAAGAAGTTAAACTCAATACACGCGCGTATTGTTAAGCATACGAGCGTATTCGATTGCACTTGCGTCTTCTTTGTTGCCTATAAATTTCAATCGAGAGCCGAGTGTAAGTTTGAATTTTTAGAATTATAATGGATCGGCTCAATTTTCTACACTTGCAATTTGCGTAAATGCGAGAGAAAGAGCGCGCTTCGCTATAACGAAAGCTTCGCTCTAACGAGGTTTCGCGCAAAAAAAAAAGCGCGCTTGAAATAAGAACTCTACGATTATTAATAGTAATATTAATATTAATAATAATCAGCATTTAAAATTATATTTTTCTATGTAACTGGATGAATCTAATATCTTAGAAAAGCTTTAAATCAGCTCCTCTAAAACAAAAAATTTTTTTCCCAACAAAAAGCGCGCACTGGAATGTCCCTCACAGCAAAAGAAAGAGGAAAAAAAAAAAGAAAGTCACGCAAGCTCTCGCCGACTCTCATCCGACGCGAGATCTGCCCCTGTGTCAACAACAAAGTGGCGTTTTGAATCCAGGCGGAGAGAGAGCGCCAGCTGCCAAGACTGAAAGAAGGAAGGAAGCCATGGCCGAACGGGCGACCGTTGTTGCCGGAGCAGCGCTGCCGGATTGGCTGCAACCAAGTCAAGGTAGGCAAAAATCGCAACCCCTTCTCGCATAAAACTAAACTCTAACCTAAACCACCTAAAAAAAACCCTCAAAAACCCCACGATCCAGCGGAACCTTAAACTTTTCTCCTCAAAAGAAAGTGATCGCATACTTTACACGATGTTTTAGCGCAAAAACCCGTTTCGAGTCGTCGCTCTCGTTCGCAATGGCCGCACTCACCTGCGAGGTCACGGTGAATTCGGCCAACGGCGGCTTAGGCCACCCCTCTTATCCAAAACAAAAAATAAAAAAAATAAAAAATACACCACCAAATCAACCCCCTAAAACAGCCCCCTCTATAACGAAAAATCGCGGGGGAGTTCCGTAAACACTTGGCGAAAAGGAACCCGCCCCGCATTCCGGGCTGTTGCGTCATGCTGGAAAAATGACCACCTTTCACGACTATTACTACCACTATACAAGTATATACAAGAAAAAAAAAAAGCTCAACTAATCCCCGAGGGTAGATCAGGTGTTATGGCAAAAGAAAGAGAAAAGAAAAAAAGAAGTTGGAGAAGGGCAATTAAAGGGAAAGGAGCGCGAAACGGGCTTTTTATTAATCGGCCGGGCGTTCAAGAACCTCCAGCACTTGACATCAACAACATCTCCAACTTCTTTTTTTTCATACCATACATTAATTTCACTTTTTTTTCATTAAAAAAACAACTCCCTACCATATCTTAAATTCCTTTATAACTCGAAAGAAAACCTCAAAAAGAACAAATATGAAACCACCAGTCTCATCATTCAAAAAACAACCAAATTATAATAACAAATAAATAATAATAAAGAACTAATTAAACTTGAACGGATTTCCTTATTACCCGGAAAGCATTGGCCCACTGCGCCTTTGGACATTTGAATGATGAGAATACTTAGAAACCTGCTAAACTCAATCACAACAATGCGACCTAAACCAAAATCTAAAACTGCAATTTTCACCTACTAACCAAATGTCCCACTCATATTATAACCTAAGCTTTTAAGATTCTGTTTACAAGAGCTTAGTCATAACAAAGGCAATGTGAGATGTGGATTACTCTTAAATACTAATGATGTATCTACTGTAAAATGTATACCTAAACATAAGACCCAAATCCTCAAATATATGAACTATTAGATGGAGATGGCAGATCTACTAACGAATTATCAATATATGATACAACACAAAGCAAAATACAATGAGGGTACTATAAATTATTAATTCATCTTCAAAACTCAATCGATGAGGGCTTCACCTTGGAAGAAGCACGAGTGCAGTGCCTTTACAAAATGGAAGACAAAGCAGGAACATAGTTTGTGTGTGTTGGAATATGCGAGATGTACGTCTGTTATTGCATTCAGAAGAGAATACAGAAAACGCCCACCACGTAAAGGAAACATTTTGTTGGTTGTCTGTGACTTAGCTCTATTCGCTTGGCGCCCCCCCCCCAGATCACCTGATTTAAAGGACCTAGTTTACGTACCTCCCATTGGTAGAACTGAGTGAACGCATCAATGTCATGACTAGGGTTCGGATTTTGGATAATGCATATCTTTCCCGAGCTAGTAACTCATTTAAATGATGTTTTATGCACTGTTAACACCCTCTGGAACTCGTAGCCTAAGTTTTACTGTGCATATAAAAGCATATTTCAGGCATTAGCGCATATTTTTGCATATTTCGAGCGTTGGTGCATATGTTTGTCATTAAGGCATATTTAAAGTTAATTTTATTAAAAAAAAAACAAAAAACAATATAAATGCTTTCATTGATTAGGCCAAGAGGCAGCGGATAAATGTACACTCCGCTTATAAGAGCCAGTTGTTGTAGAGAGATCTTTTCTGTAGATAAGAGTGGCCAGATAATCCCATTGAAAAAACCGGATAAACTAAGTTTCCTTTCATTAATGACACGACACAGATAATATTTAATGGACTGGGAGTCTTCAAAAGGGTTTTCATAAAAGTCTAAAACATTGTCCCTCTGGAAGGGTAGCACTGAATACCAACAGCCTGTTGCTGATCCCGTATCAACGTGGATCGTGTCGTCAACACCACCGAGAGAACGACATACAATGTTATATCATCTAACTTGGTCATAATTTAAGGCTTATTATTGGTAGAAATACGATTAACAAATGATGACGTTAAGTTGATGTAGCAGTGTATGACCATTCTGTGCGCAGGCCTTTTCTCTCTCGGTGGTGTTGGTCGTGTGCCATGTGATAGCAAGGCCTGGAAGCGAAAAAGTCACCTGACCAACTGGGTGCTAGCAACAATCCAACCTTCATTGTCTCCAACAAAAGAAAAAGCACTGATTGTTAACATCCAACATGAGACAATGAAGTTGGACTGTTGCTCGATCTACTTTGGTCATGTGACTTTTTAGTGCTCCGGCCTGTCTTTTTCGTAGGTACGGTATCTAGGGTGTGACGTCATGATAATCAATTCCAACGTTATCCAATCAGAGACTTCTTAACGTTGACCTTTCATTTCGATCGCAATTTTTTTCCGGGAAAAAAGTGCCAAATTTGAGGTTCGACACAAAAAACCGAACATTTGGGGAAAAAATACGAGACAGATGACTCAAAAAACCAGGCCACCCTATCTGTAGAACATTTGGAAAAATTTTGGTTTGTTTTTGTCGTCCATATTTATAAGTATGACAATGAAAGCAACGCGTGAAAGTAAATTTTTGGCACATTTTAAGTGCATATTTTGGCCTTTTTAAGTAAATATATATGCGCTTATTTTAGCACTTTTTAGTACATATAAATCCGAATAGTCATGACTATTAACGGGAGAATGCTACAAAACGTGACGAGAGGGGCATACAACGAACATTGGTAAAGTAACTGACTTACATGTACGTCAATTATGTCTGTTTATGTATGGAAAAGCTAGGTTTGTATTTCTATTACTGTGCTTCATAATCTAATGTGTGTTGCATTATTTTCCCATACATTTTTTGCATATTAGAACGCTTACAGACATTATTGAATCGTTTTGTATTGTATTTTGCTTTGTATTGTAAAGTGGACCTTAGAAACCGTAAGCTATCCACAAATTTATTGATTACAATTTTTGTTTTATCAATATCTACAATGTCTTTGAAGATTTATTGCTCATTTTTTCCTGGTCCTGATTTTTTTTTTTCATTGCTCATGACTGTTTTACTGTTCATAAAGGTTTCTGCTACAATTTCATTGCTTATGCTGTATTTCTACATTTTATTGTATTAATTAGCTGATAATAGAATCACATGAAGTAACAAACCTTTTCATAATAGAAACAGCAGCAACTCCTTCATAATACCGTGATTGATTAAAACTGTCAAACCGTAATCGTAGCGATTTCAATTCCCTTGAGAAATGTTGTAATCGATATGACGTCAAAAACGTCCCTTTTCACGGTTAAGCGTCTGTACTTTCATCATAAACAACCGTAAAAAAAAAATACTTAAAAAAATTGAAAAAAAAAATAATTTTCAACCCGCGAGCGAATAACGTTTTCTTTTCCTCCTTTAAGTCGTGTGGGATTTATTATAATTATACAGTTGAGTGTTTTCTATTTTTTTTTTTTATTCTTCTTCTTCTTCTTCCTAAATACCTTCTGACCTTGCTTAGCAAGCCAAGGCAAAACGTTTCATCCTGGCTTAAGTGGAGAGAAGAATTGGCTCGACTGACTCGAAAGCCTTTATCAAAGCTCATCAATTGATAAAATCATTTAAGGATTTTGAATGACTCTGACGACGACAGCTGAGTCTTTTGTGACTTAAGATAATAATAATACTAATAAAAACACTCAGACAAATCTATACCAGTGTGCTATGCAAAAGATAACGGGAAAAAATTTTAAATTTGACCTTTTTCCACAAATTTCCTTCTTCCTTTATCCTCGGAAGTCATCCTCTGACAGCAGCTTCCTATTCAATAATTCAGTTATTTCCCGTTAGATTAAATTTCTGAAAAAATACAAAAAAAAAAAATAAATTATTATTTAAAAATAATATTTTGTGTTATTTTCATATAATAAACAAATACAAAATAATATAATAATTTTAATTAAAAATACAATTAAATCATTTCATAATCCCGCAAATTCATTTTTACGCGGACTAACATTAAAACGGCCTATCCAATCAAAACACCGTTACCTTAGCAACTTGGTGGCAAGTGCCTTCTGATTGGTTGAAGCCAATATTTCCGTGAGGATTCCAGGAAAATATTTCAGTTTATCAGTGAATGGGTTAAAGTAATGCTTTGTTCAAAGGTCGAGGGCTCAAATCCCGTTCTTATGTTATTAAAAAGCGTTAAATATTCTTTAAGTTAATTTCGTTCTGGCTGATAGTTGAGTGTGTAATTTAATTTTTTTATTCAAAAAGCATAGAACAGATTTCAAATTATTATTTCAAATAATCATTCCCCACATCACTGGATTATAGTTCTTGAGGTTATACGAGCATCAAGCATGAGCATGTAATTAGTGAATTCATTACCGCAAAATGACATTGAATAGGGCTTCTAGGAGGGCTTTTAACCTTTAAAACTTAGAATCTTTCTCTATAAAGTGGTGTGGAGAATACCTTTCTGTCTTTTACAGTCTATTTGAAGTAAATATTTGAAATCTACAATCTGATGGCAATATACATAAAAATCAGGAAGGGCTAAAGCATGATGGTGTCGAATTTGATCTTTGATCTCGAATTTTGCAACTTGCAACTTAGTGGTTAGAGGATTGGAACGGTAACCCAAAGGTCCCTGGTTCGAGTCCAGGCCGTGGAATTTTCTTTACTATTTTTCTCTATTTATTCATCAATATCGGAGGTAATGGCATGAAAAAATTCTCCAAAGTCCATTTTCCAATTATTAAATAAAAAAAACAGATTAAAAATAAAAACTCCTACAGCCGGCTCTCGAAACGAGATAGACCACTGCTCTTGCCGCTCTCGAAGCCAGCGAGTTGCGGTTAACCATGTTCTGTGGTCAGTTTTCCCGAGATGGAGTTAACAAACAATCTTCATTACTGGGCAGATGTGAACCCCCGATGCCTTCGAGATTCAACAAATCAGCAGAACTGGAGAATAAATGTGTGGTGTGGCCTATGGGACCTGGTTTCTACAGAAAGATTTTGGGTGGCTTCGTCTCATACTCTTTAGATAACTTGCGTTTAGTGCAGTACCGCCGCATGTGGTTCCAGTATGATGGGGCACCTCCACATTTTGCAGCCATTGCGCGTTAACGACTGAATGGCATGTTTCCATCGATGGATTGACCACCACGTTCGCCTAATTTGCACCACTTGATTTTGTTAAAATCAACGTTTTGAGGTCTACAACTGTAAAATTGGAAGTTTTTCTCTACCTGTAACGGTTACGAAGTTGCAAGGTGCAAACTTCGAGGTGAAAGGTCTTAAATTGCCTGCAAGAGATTTGATGTATCTCTACTAGTTTTGAAATTGTTTGGGGGGAGTAACAGACTTTGGACTCACCCTTTTGGTAGTTCCGATACAAACTTGTATGGATATCCGAATTTATGGATACTTTAGATTTTTTTGATTTTTTTTCTTGTTTAAAATACTCTACAGTTATCTATATACAGCATCGTCTTTAAAACAACCACGTCAGACCTTTTCCGGATATCAGTTCCTGCAGGATTAAGAGATACCACGCGGACGTTTCTTAAACACCGGCTTAGGAAACGAGCAGCCTCATAAATATTTAATCCACAAATTTTAAAGTCATCAGAGATTAGAAACATGCAAATCTCCAACCGTCGTTTCTCAACCTTGTGCTTCAAACCGAGTCATAGCTGTCTCGCCATTGAGAATGCAACTCGTTTCCTTTCCTCGCGGGAATATCAAAATTCGACTCCCGGCACTCACTAAATATGTCTTTCTCTCTTTGAAATAATCTAATTTTACTTTCACGAACCCTCTTTGGCCTGAGGAAAGGAAAAGAAGAAGATGATGATGTTTAGAAAAAAAAAATATTTAGAAAAAGGCTAAACTTGTTTTCCCCTCCCCAGCTGTTGTATCTTCTTCTTCTCCTCCTCCTCCTCCTTTTATCCGGGATTTCTGATGTATGGGCCTCGTTGTTGGAGAAAAAGAGAAGAAAAAAATAATTTGTCCTGAGTGTTCCTTAAACACACGACGGTCTGATTATCATCAGTTTCGATGTGAATGAAATCTATTTAGACTTTGAGTAGGGGAAAATCCTTCCTGAGAGGGATTTGTCTTTAAAAAAAAAATAAATAAAGACCTCCTTTAGTAAAATTAAAGTGGAGTCGACAGGGATACAGAAATAAAAGAAATTCAAAAAATAATAAATAAATAAATTAAACATTACGTTCATCAATATTACAATTTAATAAATAAAACATTGTACATAAAGACCCGACTATTGCTTCGATTTTTCATTTTCGAGGGTCAAATGATAATAAATGTGTCAGATTCTAAATCTAATCTAAAATGATAAATTATTACAAAGGTTTACCACAATTTCAGTTAACAAATCTGGAAGAATGAAAATCAAGGATAAGTCACATAATTCACACGGAATACACTGTTACCATCATTCAGCAGTTTCCGATATAGAAATGTTTCCTTAAACACTAGAAAGATGTTAAAAAGACTAAATAGACCACGGCCTTCTAGAATCTACCGTGGATAGACCAACAGGGAAAATAACATTCAACAATAACAAAATGGTAATCTTATAATACCATGTGAGCTCTAAAAAAAAAAAAAAAAAAAAAAAAAAAAAAAAAATTTTGTAACAAATTATATAAAAAAAAAAAAAAAAAAAAAAAAAAAAAAAAGTAAAACTTATGGACTTAATTATATCAACCCTCCTAAAAGCCGGTATTCTACAAAGCGGAACAAAAACTGCTTCATTCCCCCTATAACTATATTCTTATATGGTTTATATATTACAGTGTATAGCTTAATTAGATTAATTTTAATCAGTCTCCCTAAACGTAGTAAGAGTTAAATTAGTGGAGAATTACCCTGTTTTTAACCGATGTCAAAAAAAGATGGTTATCAATGTATGTAATATTGTTAGAATTGCACAATATTCGTATGTTAGTCTATGCGGGCTTCTAAACAGGTGTGCCAAATTTCATCAGTGTATGTATGCATGTATGTTTGTCCACGTATTTCTCAGAAACTAGAAATCGAATTGCAATAATTCTTTTTTTAATGGATTAAATATCTTTCAACTTAGGGAACAGTCCAAGATTCATCAAAATCGGTTCAGTAGTTTTCAAGATATGGACTGATATAGCTAGGCGATAGTGAAAGTTTCATCAAAGTCGGCTTTTTATACTCTCTTTAATATTGTTATTCTTTAAATGTATTCTGCTTGTTATTTTTTCATCGCAGTTTCTCAGTTATCAAGAATTCTCCCGCAAATTCAGAAATGGTACAAGTAGCTCGACGATACTGTTTGGACAGCCGCGTTTCGCATGACTTTATCCAAATGCGTCGAAAAACAGAATTAGCTGTATATACAAGTCAGGTTAATTCGTTAATTCAAAGTTTCTTATAAAGCGGTTTCCATATAACGCTGTAGAATGAGTCGCGTTATAGGAACTCTGTTTTACGCTAAATTTTCTACTCGTTCTCCCTAATCGAAACGGTCACATGTGTTACAGGTCAATTTGCAATTTCCATCACTGTCAATGGTGGTCTAAGGGCCAGCTCATTATCTACCTTCTCAACTCACGGCCTTCTAGAAACTACCAGGCCTGAATAAGACGCAGTAATGTATTTTTCGAGGCCAACTTGATAACAAGGCCTGGAAGCGGAAAAGTCACCTGACCATCAGGATGCTAGCAACAATCCAGCCTTCATCGTTTCCAAATACTGATTGTTAACATCCAAGATGGAGCCAGTGAAGATTGGGTTGTTGGCCGGACTAAGAAGATCAGGTGACTTTTCCGCGCTGGGGCGCGTTATATCGTTGGGCCCGTGACTAGGTATGGTGATGTAAAAATGTATGAAATTTCTGTGCTCAGGCCTTCTCTTTAAGTGGTGTTGCCTTCTCTTTAAGTTTCTGTTGCTCAGGCCTACTAGTTTGTTTGTATAGTCTTATCCAGCCTGAGTTTGCGCGAGATGTGATGGCAGTTTCAATTGTTGGACTTTGTTACAACAAAAATTAAACAATACATACAATTAACATGTCCATCACGTTTCGCGCAAACTACGGCTCGGTGCACGCTTGCTGCAAAAATTATCAGGACGCTGCGTCATTTCAATCTGCGTCTTATCGGCGTTCCAATGCACACTTTGAAAACACGGTATTACCCGGCGAGTTTTTACTTCTTCGATGAAAAGTTCGACATCCACATTTTCATCAGACATCGTGTAGAGAGAGAGACTTCACAAGCTGTAGATACTAGAAGATATGTGTATTCCCGTATAGACTAGTATAGCCAAATGAGTACTGCCAGCTATCGGGGAATGCGACGCGCGTCTCACAAATACCTGCGGCAACCTCGATAACTATCCGGAGTGACGTCGGCGTCAGATAAGTATCAGCGTCCCATGTGAATCCCAACAGCAGTTACTCTGCATTTCTTCTTATGCGACTGAGAATGACGCAGCGTCCCGAAAGTTTTGCAGCAAGTGTGCACTGGGCCTATGGCTGGATGGACTATAGAAGCCGTGTTCAGCAACAATACAGTGACTTTGTTGTAACGCAAATGTTCCTCATCTCAAGTTCATTGTTGCTAAAGACTCACTTGAGAAAACAGATAATGAACTGGCCCTTAAAGTACATAATAAATTTTTAATAGTATTGTTGGATCTGTATGAGATATAAAATTTCTTTATTAAAGAATTTTCCAATTTTATATATAGGATATTCTTAATTAAATTTTACATTTCAAAAAGGAGTCCATGTTAATGATAATGACTTTAAAAAATTGCTTGGTGTCTATTGAGACTATAGAATTTTTATATGTTATTTGGCGCTTTATTAAACTTTTAATAATTTCGATGAAGACATTTGTCGTTCTCAGTGAAACAAGTTCGACATGATTACCTCCATTGAACTACTTCCCTGTCATTCTCTATTGCTTCATTGTCCACAGATTTACGTCCTGTGCTGGGATTGACGACGTTCAAAGTGCTTGTCTCCTCAAATTTCCTTGTCATTTCCCCCCTTAAACCGTTTGCAATCATTGAACTTTCGCATACGCGCAACTGTTGTTCTTATTAATCACAAGAAGTGTGGATCTTTATATCTTAGATTAGATATAATTGAATAAAAATTAATTAAAAACAAAAGTCACAAGTTGATAGATGTAATTGAGTCTTATACTTGAGTCAATCCCAATTTGTTGATATCAATGTAGTTAGGTGGGATGTCTTGATGGAATAAAAAAAATAACAATAATCCATAGCCCCAAGGAGCCTCATGCAAATTTTCAGGTCATTCTGATCAATACTGACTCCTATACAGCTTTTTGAAATACGGACACCCTGTAGCCTACTTGTTTTCGAAAATATTTGAAAGTTATCAATGAAGAGCTTTACTGAATTCAGTATTTGTATTTATGAAATAATTTATCGATAATTTTAGGATTGCTACGTCTTTAATTATTTTGATTTCTTTTATTTCAAATAAATAAAGAAAAAGGCGGAAGAAGAACAAGAATAATGAAATCGATTATGAAAATTCACAGATCCTAATTATTAATATTTTTTTAATCAACAACTCCTTCTCTATTCAGCTTGATAGTTAAAAAAAAATCTGACCCCATTTATGAATAGCATTTCTAAGGAACAAGAAAAACGCATAAAAAGAACAATACAAGTAGAACATTCGAAATAAAAAAAAATTCTTAACATACATTTAGATAATGAAGAACAAGTTGAAAGAAAACAAAAGCAACATCTCTTCATTCTTTCTCCAAAAAAAAAAAAAAAAAATCTATTTTCCATCTCTTTTTACAATACCCGTATTCCAATATGAGCTCGCTTGTTTACATACGAAGTAACAACTCCAGCAACAACAACTACAAGAACTAGCTAATGAGTAGAGAAAAGAAGCGAAACAAGAGTTCGGGTAAGTAAATAAGGCCTCCTTATTTACTACCTTCTTAATTAAAAAATATCGATTGACAAGTTTAAAACATATGTTTAAATATGCACGGGTGTTTAAATACATGTCCGCACGTGTGGGTGGTTCATTTCTCCTTCACGACGGCCATGGCGTCTCTTTTCCTCCATTGTTTCCGCTCGTCCTTTACAAATGGGTCATGACGAACGTTAAGCAAACAAGAGCAGCAACCTCCTTGAAAGCGACAAACTATGAAAAATCAACTCTTTTTATTACCGCTATCATAATCATCGTTATTAAGATTTATAATTATCAGTACTGCTACTAATCCTTTAGAGCTCGTATATTGCAAATTGAACTTTGACGTTTTCCTTCTTCAACTCAAAATGAGTCTTTTGTCGCAACTAGAGCACAAAACGTTACAGAAAATAAATTTTCCTCTTCCCTCTCCTCTTACCTTATAGAATTCCTGAAAAATGTCTAACAACAACAACATGAGCATTTAACGTGGATTATATGACAAAGCAGCGTTTCACTCTAAAATCCGCTTGACTCCAAACCATACGCTTCAAGGAACACCATTACTCAGCAAGAGAATAGCATTTCCCTTTGCATTAAAGTTTTAAAATAAAATAATAATGATTAAAAAAAAACAAATAATAAAATAAAATTCATCTTAACCAATTTAAAAACTTTTAAGGATATCGCATCGATTCGTTATTACGCACATTTACCATAACCTTGATGCGAGAAACGCACAAACAATCAGGTGAAAATGTCTTAACTTCATAGTAGACAATTTCTGGTGGAACGTTCCTTGCTAATGAGAATGCGTTTAAAAGAAAGAGCTTCGTTCAAGGGTCTAGGGTTCAAAACCCAATTAATCTTATTAAAAAGCATTATTGTTTAGCTTTTCATCTAATAACAGATTTTTAAAAAAATATTAATTCTTTTTTAATATAAAGATGGATTTAATAGACTCAGTGGCCCAGTTGGTACAGGCAACGAGCTGGATACTCGTGGTCCCTGGTTCGACTCCAATTCGCGAAATTTTTCCTCGTAACTCCAATTCGATTCTTTTTTTTTTTTTTTTTTTTTTTTTTTTTGTAAATTTCATTGTTGTAAAAATCTAAACTTTCACTGTTGGAAACAAACAAAATGGCGGAAATCCAAGTGTCGTCTGAAGTCGAACAACCAATAATCGTCAATTTCACCATAACGAAGGTGGGAAAGCATCTGAAATTCATCAGAGGCTTCAAAGACAGTCATGTTTGTCTCGATCAAAAGTTTGAAGGAGGGCGAGAATCCACCGGCAATGAACCTCATAAGGCAAGACCAGCAACTGCTGTCAAGGATGCCATCATCGCACGAGACAAATGAGCTGATAAGGGACAACAGGAGGACTCATGTCCTAGAATTGTCTTCAATACTGAATATCAGCACTGGCCGTGTGGAGACTATCATCCACGATAAACTGAAATTCAACAAGATCTGTGCCAGATGGGTCTAAGCAACAAAACCACCTGGATGGACGTCTGTTCCATGCTGCTGCAGTGATAGGACAGTGAAGGTGACAACTCCCTAAGGCGAGATATGGATTCATCACCTGAAAGCAAGCGTGCGGGCATGGAGTGACGACTCACTGACTCACCACGAGCCAAGAAATTTAAGATGACACCGTCGGAACGAAAGTGATGGCGACTGTATTCTAGGACATTAAGAGTATCATTCATGCCGAATTTCTGGAAGAATGTCGAACCATAAATGCACCTTACTACTGTGACATTTCGAGGACGTCCCTGAAGCCGGCACTAAAGAAAAAGCGACCAGGACTCCTTACCAGTGGTGTTTCTTTTCTGCAAGACAATGCCAGATCACACTCAGCCAACCTGACTATGGACACACTGAGGGAACTCAAATGGGACATCTTACTATATCCTCCATACAGCCCGGACCTTTTTGGACCACTGACAAGTTCTTGGAAGGGCAGAGGTTGTCCTCCAATGAGGAAGTGAAAATGGCTGGCTTTACTCGCATCTAACATGAACTTCCTAAATAATTTCCATAACCTGATACCCCATTTCTGGACTGTAAGTCTTTCGGGTCAACATTGGTTACATGCCAGTATGAGTTACAAAATATTGCTTCATTCCTAGTTGATACAATATTAATATACAGGGTGTTTTTGAACTCGGTGCACAAACTTGACAGGATGATAGGTGATAACATACTGACCCTTTCTTGTATGATACAATTTTTACTTTCAGGATGATACAATTTTTACTTTCTTGTACGAAGTAAAGATTTCGGCGGAATCTGAAAAATTTCGGTTTTCAGAGTTCAATGGAAATATCCATTTTTTCTAGTTTCGACGTGACGTCTGTACGCACGTATGTGTCTCGCACAACTCAAAACCGATTAGCCGTAGAATGTTGAAATTTTGTATTAAGACTGTTGTAACATCTAGTTGTGCACCTCCCCTTTTGATTGCAATAGAATGGCCCAAAAATGTGTATTTGTGGTCTCCACAACAGATTTTCTTACATGTCTTAAATGGAGTTTTGCTTGCTGGAGCAGTTTGTGACGTCAGAGTTTGATTGTTTCTTCTAAGAGGGGAAACGATAAAGATAAATTGTTACACAAAACGATTGTCAAAATTTGTTTCAACAATTGGGAGTTTTTAGACAACAAAGAAACAATGTAATTTAGCAGGCATACATGGAAGTCACGTGATGCCCATAGCAGATATTTTTTTGTTTAATCAAAGAATGGATGGTCCAAAGTTCACCATTAAATCGCTATAGAGAAAAATAAAGTGGCCAGCAATTAATTCACAATTTTATTGACAACTAATGACAGTAACTCTCCAAAGGAGCTACCACATGCCTGAGATCGTCGAGACATTGATTGGCGAACAGTTTCACAAATGCCTGGCATGTCACGTACATTCCAGCTGCAATCTCAAGTCCTCATCAAGTCAAGTCATCTGAGTTAACAGGAGTCTCATATACTTGACTCTTCGTGTATCCCCAGAAAAAGTAATCCAGAGACGACAAATCAGGAGATCTAAGAGGCAAGCAACAAGTCCTGCCTCTACCAATCCATTGGGCCCTAAAAGTTGTATTGGGGTAATTCTGCATACCAATGCTGAAATGTTGTTTGTTGTTGAGTTCCATAAAGTCGAAATCGACTTCTGGTGACTGAGTGGACATATGCTGTCCATTCACAGTTTCCTAGGGAAGAGTGATTATGCGGTGGATTCCCGTTGCCTTCCGCATGATGAAAGGATGATAATGAAAAGGGACGAACACAAACATCTATGCCCTCGGCGGGATTCGAACCCGCGACTCGCTGGTTTCGAGAACGGAAAGGCCTGCGCCTTAACCCTCTCGGCTGAAATGTTTAGGGTTGAGTATATCCAACATTTTTCCCTATAGCAATTTAATAGTGAACTTTGGACCATCCATTCTTCGGTCAAAAATGTTCAGTATGTTGCACATCAATGTGCATTTACTTATGCAGTTAAGTTAAGGTTAGGCTAGATTAGATACAAGATGACCAAAACATATCAACCAAGATTAAATGTCAATTTCTAAACTGGTACAGAGTTTGGGCAAGGAAATCTCGCGGTTTTTGAAATCAATCAAGGCTTGTAATTTGACACAAAGCAAAAATTTTGTTTCCTCACAACAAATGAAGTGCCATTTTTGAACCAAAATGAGATAGAAAAAAAAAACCCAGCTGGATGAAGAAAGTTTACTTTTAAAAATGACATCATCAAAATGAGCACCATTTCCGCAACTATCACTAAAATTCCGCGGAGCCCCTTATCTTGTGAAACTGCTGCTAATTCCTTACGAATTACTTCTTTCAGTTCTTCTGTAGAGAAGCTTTCAATGAATAGGTTCTCAAGCACCTTTCGCGATGACACATTTTCCTCCGAAAACACTGATCCACAAATCCCTACAGTTTTAAAAAAAATATATTCTGCCAAGAACATATCACAGAGTTTTCAAACAATTACAATTGGTACTACCTGAGAAATTGATTTTTATTCTTGGTAGATAGGTTTTGGACCACCCTGTAAGTTAGATTAAGATAGGAAACTCGTAACCCATACAAATAACTTTCTATTAATACATCTCCAATAAACCACCCACAAATAGCCCCTTATCGCTTCTGGCTCGACATTTGAAAAGCTTTCAGATCGGTTTCTCAAGTGCAATTACAATCGCAATCCCGCAACTATAAGAGGGTTAAAAATGCCGTTCCTTTTAAAGAAACTGCAAGAGAATAATCCTCGCACGTCATCATCGTCCGAACATAAAATTTCCCTTCAATAAAAAGCCGGTTCATTCTACATAACCATAAAAAATCCCAATCAAAGAGAGAAACCTGACGTCATGCCAGCTCGGTCTCGGGGCATGGAGGAACTTTCATTTAACGAGGCAAGGGAACGGGATCGTTTTCAAAACAACATAAACTTAATCCTCTTTGGAATTTTTTTTCTCCAGATGAGTCGAATTCTTTTCTCAGCCCTGGAATGAATTTCAAACCGAAAATGAAGTTCACACAACAAACACGCGCGCACACAAACAGAAATCGAAATTGACCACCGATCGATTTGGATTCCGAGCCGACTCGTTTCGCCTCCCGAGTTTTCAATTATTAGCAAACTGTCGAGAATTGCAAATAGTAAAACGAATTAAAATTGCATTTTCTAGAAAATTCGATAGAATTCCCCTGCAACCGTGCATACCATTTGGGAAATTAGTTCGCGTCACGTGATCCCTTAAAGCCAGTCTAAACCGCAAACCGATAAAACTTAATGAATAATAAACAACAAACTTAGCAGAAATAAAAATTCTATAAAAGATTAAAAACTCATTTTCCATCTCCGAATATATTAAAAATAAATAAATAAACAAATATTTCACACACGAGCTTCCAGAAAGTGTGCCACTCCCATAAAAAAAAATTAAAAAAATCTCAGGAATTCCTTTGAGCCTGTGCACCTAAATACCACAGACGAATTCCCAAATAACTCAAAAATGAATTCAATGTAAATAATCAAAATCATAATTACAACAACAACAATAATAATAATAACTACATATTTAAATAATTAAATAGTGAAAGCTGGCCTTCACAAGGATTTATATTTTAAAGGCCGCAAAAGGTGAGGTTACATTTTTCTCTATCGCATACTACACATTAGCATCCAATGGATATCGAAATATTGTTGCAATCATGCCACACCATCCAAATCCAAAATATAATATCTTGGATATCCTGAGAGGTGTACTGGTGGATATCCACTGGATAAATGGAATCAGGTTAATTAAATGTCCAGGATGGATCTAGTAGGCATAATTTTTTAAATGACCCTTCTTTGAAATTAAATGTCTACATTGGATATTCATGGATACAACTGTGTTGTATGAGAGTTGCTTATATATAGAGTATACATTCAGCAAAATAAATAGCGGGGCATTTGTATAAAGCAAGGCATACCTACATTGAATAATCTGATTAACGTCTCTAAACTGCAGGAATTGTACAGTGCGCTAAGTAATCCACAACATCCAATTCATTTGTTAGAAATTGGATAATTGATGCATTGATGCTGTAATTACTCGTCAATCTCAGAAGTACATGATTATTTCGCCACAAGTTGTATCAACAAAATTTTCTCCATACAATTCTATAACAATATGGAATGATTTAACATATGACCTAAGAAACGAAATCTTAAACTGCACCGCCAAAAATTGTGTTAATCATAAACAGCATGTACAAGCGAAATTTCGGAAATGTTGTCAGAATTAGCATTTTTATTTATTTATTTTAACCTACTTTGGGATAGTAGTTTTGTTTTTATTGCAAAACGGATCTTACTTTACGAACAACCATTGTAGATCCGTTTTGCCGAGAACTTTCTATAGTAAGTGGCATCTGGAAGCTCCCGAAGGGGAGTCCAGCAGTTAGGGATCCATTTTCCCTGGTAGAAATATTCCGGTGGAATCTTTGTCCATGTTCTTTACTAAAGTCAGCAAGTTTGGCAGAAAAAAAAGTCCAGGTGGGAATGTAGAAAATGAATCTTTAGTGACATATTGCACTCAATTTATAAAACACTTGCAGAAGCTCATCAAGTTTTACACAGTTGGGTTCTCCCAAGAACCCGTGCGCTACAACCTTCAGAACTTTCCAGGCTGTTACTTCCACTGAGCTCAATGCAGTTTCAAACCCATTATCAGCCATTTGAGGGCCGATAAAAATTCCTTCCTTTATTTTCGCGTCGCTGATGCGGGGAAACTTTGGTTTCAGATGCTGTAATCCTACGCCCTGCCTGTCCATTGCCTTTACAAAATTTTTCATCAAACCCAAAGTGGAGGCAGCAGGATTTTCTCTATTTCGACTATATCCAGCCCTTTGTACTGTAGTGAAAATCTTTTGCCTGGCTCTCCCACTCACAAATGAAACAGCAGTACTTGGTATATTGCAAAAATGTACAGGACATTACTGCTGGGTAGCCTCTCCTCTCGCTTCAGGGGCCGCTTCATAAAATGATAATTGGGAAATTTTATTTTGTTAACCCATTTATGCCGAAATTGAAAATTGACACTTCATATCTTAAATTTATATTCTGTAGCAAGGAAAGACATAAAAAAAATTCCATCTACGGACAACAGCATATAATTTTAAATAAAATCTAAGTTTGGAATCGCTAGGCAACGGGCCAGGAACTGTCGTCACTACTTAGTTTTCTTGTTAAGTGAATTAAAAATAAAAATTAAAAATTAAAATTAATTATTTTTAAGTTATTATGGAGCATGTTTAATTTTCATGAAGTAATTGGCTATTTATTGAACTGCATTTTCATTTCATCGAAATTTTTATTGTGAACTTTTCGAACTTTAATTTCAAAATTCGAATTCTTTAAGACCTTCAAAATTCAAAATTTTCCATCGTTATTATCGTTATCTTTTCATATTGTCACCTTTTAAACAAGTGCCAGTCAACAATGAAATCAGTTTCTACGAGGTGTGAAAATTATTTGACTTGAGATTACTTGGACTGTTAGTAATCTTTTGAATTTCATTAATTTTAAGTCCCTTTTTAATTATATTCATTTAATTTTTTATGTCTTTACATGCTACAGAATATAAATTTAAGATATGAAGTCTCAATTTCCATCTATACCAATTTCGGCGTATATGGGTTAACAAAATAAAATTTCCCAATTAGCATTTTATGAAGCGGCACCTGAAACGAAAGGATAGGCTACCCCGCAGTATTGCCCTGTATATTTTTGCATCACCCTGTACTCGCGCTCTGCATGCTTAAAAGAAGTCCAATTACCTTCAAATCTACACAAACACAGGCCAATACCGAATTTCAATTCACTTTATCTCAAAAACTGTGCGTGCTAGAGAAATTTTAAAACTATATTCGTAATCAGCAGAAAAAATAAACCAAAATCACCCACTTTCATTCCGTGACCAAGAAATTTCTAAAAGTTATTCATTTTCACAGTAAATAACAATTGAAACAAGCAATCCAGAAAATGTGGGGGGGGGGGGGAAGCCCTCAGATTTCTTGAGTAGACGCTGTATTGAGATAATAAGAAAGCAAATAGGCATCATCGATAAATAAACAATCCTAAATTAAGGCCTGGTTTGAGTTTCTCACTGCTGGCCTTTGAAAATTAGAAAATGTTGTTCTCACCACAAATGTGGACCATATGTTAATTTTTTTCTTCTTATTAGTGTAATTTCAAGTAAATAGTTAAACTTAAACACTTCTGGCATGAAATATTACTTTTTCAGATAATCACCTGGCCTTATCAATTTGCACCTGACTGTATATTCTAAATTCCACTAAAATTTTCACCTTAACACATTTACCAAATAAAACCCAGAAAAAAAATAACTCATGGAAATCAGTATTATAAAATTAACCCAAAATTTTTATTTTAATCTTAAAAAAAAAAAAACAATAAATAACTTCAAAATTTCTTTCTTAAACAATTAATATTAATTATTGATGAATAAAAATGTTAAAAAAAATTTTGAAAATATTACACTCATCTTATTGATCCTTTTCTTTGTTTTATTGTTTAATATTATTTCGTTTAATCTCTATAATTTTTATTGATTCTAATTGATTCATATTTTATGACTTATAATTATTAGGTAAAAAATGTTATTGAAATATTACGCTAATCTTATTGAAATATTACGCTTTTCGTGTTCATTGCTTAATATTATTATCATTAGTATTGTATTCTTTAGAATTTTTATTTTTTGTAATTGGGCTTTCACTAGCCTGTTACTTGCGAAACTTCAAATAAATAAATAAATAAATAACAGGTGTAGCCTTAAAAAAAATAAACAAAATGCCTTGATATTAGAAAAGAAACCCCAGTTTTAAAGTATCCTGAATGATATAAAATTATTAAATACTAAAACAATAATAAATGTACAGCTTAATATCCTAACTTCTATCAGAAGCGCATAACGGTGTAAAATAATATCACTAAATTAATTACATTTTAATTAATAATTAAATTACAGATTAGTGTGCTCGAGATCTAATTACTCGTAACATACATTAAAAACTGTCAACCCTAGTTCCAAACGGATACTAAGCAGACAAGCCGGTTTTGGTTATATCATTTTGCCAGCTAAGAAAGGAGACGTCTGTCCTCGCATCGATTTCTTCTGCCACCAAACACACACACACGCACACACACATTAAGAACGGATAAGACTTTGGATTATAATGATGGACAACTCCAGCTCCAAAAAAAGAAGACGAAACTATCGATCCGTTTTTCAACCACCCAAGCAAGGTCAGCCAACATTTTGGAGCGTGATAGTCATTTGTTTTTTTTTTATTTTTTTTTTTTATTTTATCCTCCTCCCTCGAGTGACGTCACAGTCATGGCTAATGGTCTTCATTTGGGCCACTTAAAACGCTCCGCAAGACACACGCGCCATTTTCATACTTGATAAAGAAGAAAAAAAAAAGATCCTTGCTAAGTGCTTCCGGTAGATTAAGAAGTTTCTTTTTATCATTATTATTCCGTGTATGTTGTTACGAAGGAGGAGAGGGGAAAAAAACATCCACTAAATCACAGCTAACCAAATCGAAGCCAAACTGGGAGTCTTAAGGACAAGCCTTTGGAAGGTCGTGTAACTTCGATCGAAACAATAAATAACGATCGATGAATGGGAATGGAAAACGGATAAAAGGAATAAGAATAGAAATACCCGTAAAAATAAACACAACTTACTGTTTGAAAAAAAAAATACAATAAATAAAGGAAAAAAAAAACAAACAATTTTGAAACAGACGGCTATTAAGCAATGCTTCAATTGGTGAGAAATGTTCAAATTACTTAATACACTATATCGAAACATAATCAAAATATAGTTGGAAAAACACTCAAATGCAGATAGAAATTTCGGATTTTGGAATGTGCCGATCTTTCGATTTCTGACGTGATTTATGAACGTGACATGAACATGCTGTGATAAAAATGTACGGTATATCTCTGCCAATAAAAGTCAACTTTCTGTGGTCAAGTGGATTTTGTGTCTCCGGTTTCTTCACGCAATAAGGTGTGTTAAGAAAGCATACATTACGCGTCTGCAATCAGGGTGTCCAATATCCGAACAAAATAGTTTTATAAACAGAAATTACATTTTGAATGTCTACACAGTAAATAAAAAAAATCTCAGACATCTGTGGCAAATAGTTTTCGAAGTGGTACACCCAACTGCAGTAAGATACAACGTATGCAAATCAGTTCATGGTACACCTAAAAGGCAAACTACATAGTTTTGTATTGTTTGCAATCGAAAATTCCACAATGCTACGTGGTACACACTTAAATCCAGCAGAAGTGAGGAAAAGTTTACTTTCTGAAAGGACAAGGGAAACCATACAGATTTATTCCAGCAAAAAAGGTCACCAATGTGGGAAAAACAAAAGGAGTGGACGAAAGCCAAAACTGACAGAAAGAGGAAAGTTTTTGATCTAGCAAGGTCAACTGCGAATGAAATAGGTTCTGAAATGCCACATGTTACTGGCAAATGTATTGAAAAGCAACAAAAACATTGCATACATCAAACTTCAAGCCAAACCAAAGCTGACTGCGAAACATAAACAAGCGAGGCCGGAATGGGCCAAAACATACATGATCCGTTATGGTTTGGGCTTCATTCGGCCCGGATGGTAGGACAGGATCTTGTTATGTAAGGTTGGACTTTAAAGCGTACCAGGAGATGTTTTATAAATCCATTGATACCCTTTGGCCCTTCTGTTGGCGGAAACTCTTGGACATTCCAACAAGACATGCTCCATGCTATACCGCATGATCCAAAAGTGTGTTACATTTTTTTACATTGTTAACGACATTTTCAGTGTTTGCGCGTGCCTCGTGATTCTTATGAAAGCATTGAATTGCTGGAAAGCAAACACTGAAAATGTCGTTAACAATGTACAAAAATTAGTTAAGGCACCGTTATCCAACGATATAAGGTTTTTAGCATCAAAATGTTACTTCAAATAGAGTTCTTTAAATTCTGACGTCAAACAGTCAAACTCTGACGTCACAAATTGCTCAAACGCAATCTAAACTCCATAGACATGAAAGGAAGTCAGTTGGGGAAACCACAAAAACACATGCTTGGCCCGCACTAGAGGGTTCGTTATAATTTTCGCCCTGTCTTCTGTATAGCACCTACGTGTGTTCAACATTTCAAGCCTCTAGGTCAATCCTTTCAAAAGTTATTGCGCGTGACATACACATTTACAAACATACATCTGTACCGTCGTTAATAAGATTCTAGATGATGCTAAAACCCTAAAAATGTAAAACACTTTTGGATCAATCAACAAAACAGTAGTTTGGAGAGCAACAAATAACTGAACTCGACTGGCCATCCAGAAGTCTGGACCTTAAATCCGATAGAGAATGTGTGGGCAAACAAGGTTTATGCAAACAAAATGATTTAAAAGTAGCCATTTATCGTGCACTGAAAATTTCTAAGATAATACATGTAATACACGTGATCGGTTAACGAACTTAATCCGTTCCAAGATGATGTTCGTTACTCGAATTGTTCGTTAACATACACAGTCTTGCATTTTCATCAATCCTGTTTTTGTTTTTTTTTCGTTTGTAGGGCGCAAAGAATCTGCCCAATGTGGGTTGCTTTGTTCTACAACTGATAGCGATTCAGTGAGCGCCCAATAGCTGGCAGTAGTATCGCATCTGTGTACAATGGACACGAAACGTATCTTTAGGGAAATTACGAGTTCTCAGACCTTATTCATCTAATGTTCTTTGTTATGTACACAACTGTCAGTCTCGTTCCAGAAACCGTTCATAGAATGACATGAAAATACAGTGTGAAAATCTTACACACAGCGTCGTTTCTTCTGTTGTTTGTTCTGGGAGGTGTTCGTTATCCGAACAAAAAATCTTTCTCGAAAATATTGCTAATCCGAACTGTTCGTTAACCCATCACTGGTCAAAATTGGTTCATGTTCTAATCATACTATTATGGCACCATGTAATATATCAAACAACTCATAACGACTATCATGAACGAACACAGAGTGATTAATTAGTTCAGTGGAAACTTTTCAAGTGTTTTCAAAAACGATTCAAAAATTTTGGAAATACAGGGTGTCCACAAATGATTGTCCCGGTTTCATGATTTTATTGTCGGTGTATTATTTAACACATCATCACGAAACTTTGCAAATACATAGAGCAACTCGCCAAGTTTTTTTTTGAAAAATGTCCGGCAGATCTAGGTTTCCGTTTGTGGCCGCTAGAGGGCTACAGCTGCAAGATTGATGGAACGGTCGTGTCGGAAATTATGATCAAGAAAGCTGCCATGTCCTCCATGCTCCCCTGACTTAACCCCTTGTGACTTGTTTGGATGGGGGCATTTGATGGACTTAGTGTTTGCGCTGCTGGTAATAGCTCGTATCACCAATCTTTTGCTCAAGTTGACAATCCCCAGGTTCATATAAGGAGACTAGTTTGCCTTTCGGTATATAGTTTCGTCGTTCCATTAAGGTTTATTTTTCTTTGTTTTTGTGATTTATGAAGTTGCAGTTTTAAAATTTTATTTCAATTCTTTTATGTTAATAATAATGCTAATAGTTCTAAAGCCCCAGTTTTAACGAAATAAAGGTCACGGATTCAGATCTCATCTTTTATGTCTTGAGATACAGCTACGCTACTGGGTAATGTTATACAGGGTGTATCTAAGTCCCTGTCACAAACTTCTGGTGGCGATTCCCCATAACCAGGCACAACGAGATGAAAGCAAAAGTTCATATAAACATGGTTCCAATAACGAACCGTTTATGAGATTTCCGCAGTTAAAAGTGAAGTTTCAGCAGCTGGTTTTCCTACTCTGTGGATGGCAGGTAACATGCGGAGAAGCTACAACAAATTCTTGAAATTGGTTATTAACAGGTGCGCCTGCTAATAACTTCAGGTGTACAGTACCTAAATAATTATTCAGAGGGGTGAAAAGGGTACTGTAGCAAACGGTTCGTTATCCCATTATCCGACCCCCCCCCCCCCGAACGGGTGTTATAGCTTCTCTGCATGTCACCTGCCATTCACAGAGTAGAAAAACCATTTGCTGGAACTTCACTTTTATTTAACTGCGGAATCTCATAAAGGGTTCGTTATCCCAACCATGTTTATATGAACTTTTGTTTTCATCTCGCTATGGGGAATAACCACCAGAAGTTTGTGACAGGGGTTTAGATACACCCTTATATTGTTTATACTAGTCTTTGCCGACCAACGAAGATGAAGTAATAGCTCAAGATTGTTCCTGGTTCGAATCCAGACTGTGGAAGCTTTCTTTCCTATTTTTCATCAAATGATTAAAGATCCTCTTTAGTCAGAAATGACGTGACCATGACAAAGATTAAATTTAGTAACATTGAAGCAAAAAGTCTAAATATCATCTTAACATAAAAGGATCTGGTTGACCAAGGCGCTGGCCAAGGAGGTAAGCCATGGAAGAGGTGTGATGGATGTGTCCGAGCGTTATCTTGTTGAAAAGTAACCTCCATATGGCACGAAAGGAATGGCAATACAATTTTCTAGAATGTCCTCACCATAGAATTGTGCTGAGGTGAGGGTATGGAGGACTACCAAACGAAATGGCATATAAGACCATAGCTCTTTGTTGTCTGGAATATTTTGATCACTCAGTCGAAAGGTATTTGTATGTGAAGTTTCTGTATATACCTATCCAAGTAGCCTGGTGTAATTTTAAGCCCACCAGGGTGCCTAGATGTTTCCTTTGCTT
The DNA here is from genome assembly GCA_023313115.1 of Rhysida immarginata. Lineage (NCBI taxonomy): Eukaryota > Metazoa > Arthropoda > Chilopoda > Scolopendromorpha > Scolopendridae > Rhysida > Rhysida immarginata. Next base: position 338,921 of record JAHWFO010023234.1, on the reverse strand, counting down.
AAAGCCAACTCCTACATCTTCTCACCTCTCCTGCTGTTAAATGAGCCGACAATAAAAGCTGAATCCAGGATATCTCATTCATCGCTCGTTTTAAAAAAGGCCACAAAACGTTTATTTTCAAATTCGGTAGCCCCGTGTTTGTTGCCTTTTCCTCAACTTTAAATGTTTTCCTTCAAATCTTAACGGCCTGCGAAAAGCGCCCCCATCTGGGCCATAAAGGGAGCCGCGCAATGCTTAACGAGGGTTCGAATCTCGGTGAGAGGCACTTGAATCTCGGGACCCAGAAGAGACTGGATACTGAGCTCCATTCCGAACCGTAAAAGGCAATCGGCAAATTAGCTTCTCCTCTTACGAAAGCGCCGTCTCCTTCAGGTATCGAGAGAGCGCAAACCTTCCTGGCGCCGAGCGACACCTGGGAAGGGGTCAGTGGGTCAGTGAAAGCGAGGTCATGCCGACCTTTGACCTTTGCTTCTCTCTCTCTACCGCCACCCCCGCAAGGTCGTCGAATGCTGTCTCACAGCCGTGATTCACCACGACCTTGACTCCGCGACTCATTACACAATATTTTACCTTGCGCATCTCTCTCTCTTTCAGGCCGAGTCCCACCCAGTTTCTCTCCTACTCAGTTTCCGCCATCGCGTTTTCAGGTTCTAAGAGGTTCTTTGATTATAAGCAACCTTTATGCAACACCAATCCTGTCTGATTATCGTAGAAAGCAAAGTTCAGATCTGGATACCTCTACAAGCCGGCACCCTCCACGACCCGGAATCCACGCTTGGAGGAACTCGAATTCAAAAACCGAGACCAGTTTTCTCCTCCTCCTCCTCCTCACATATGGAATTAACCTTTGTCCTTGAGTGTCATTGCGCCTGCGCAGCCTCTTAACGAGGTAGGTGACACTGGTCTTCCCGCGTGCGTGGGTGTCGCGTGGAATGCAGACGACTCGCTTTGGGGGGTAGTGAGGAACAACCAATCCAAATTAAACTCCCTATTCGAGAGTCTTGTTGTTGAGGGGGGTTTTCTATACCTTCTGCGTAATGTGTGTATCTTAAGTTTTGAGGATGGTGACACGTCTATCTCTCCACTTCATCTCGTGCAGGTCACGCTTGGCCGCGGTTCCTCGCATTGCCGCACTCGGGCGCTGACTGCGTTTATTTCCTCGTTGAGAGGCAGGCAACTCCCTCTCTCTCTCTCTCTCTCTCTCTCTCTCTCTCTATTCAGCGACACGAGCGCCACCGCCGCCGACTCACTTCGCTCTGTGAAATGAAAACAACAACACCATGCTCTCGGAAATTACCCGAACACAGATTTCGTATTCTCCGCGGCTTATGGAGACATCATCGAAAAGAGAAAGGTAAGCCCGTGCATATGTTTAAAAAAAAAAGCTGACAATATGCGCTGTCTAGTTAGAAAAAAAATTATTTAAATTTTTATTATATTTCTTGAGAGAATGAGAAAAGCTAAATCATTACCAAGTAATACAAAGAGAAGACATGCCCGCTCTCTTCTTCTATAATATTTTCCTGTTGTTTTTTTTTTGCTTCGAATTTTTCATATTACAAATTGATTGGCCTAATGTGACATTACAATATGAAAATTAAAGCACTTTAAAAAAATAATTTATCCGACTTCAAACTTCAATCATCAAAGGACATCCTACTCTGAGTCATACTCCTCTACAGCTAATTCCTCTCTAAAAAACCCACTCAAAAATATACTCAAACTAATAAAAAAAATTAAATTAATAATTTATAATTATTATTATTATTATCATCATCGTCATCATCATTCAAACCTAATACTATCTTCTCCTCGAGATTCCTATTATTTTCTATCATCTTTCCACGAACAACCAACCCCAACAAAAGCATCCTGCCTCGGCAAGTACAGGAAATCTTTATCGAAAGAAAAAATCTCAAAAAAAATTATAATACCAGTAAAAAAAAATAAAAAATAAAAAAAAAATTAAAGAACATGAACAAAGAGAAACTTTATGGCCTCTCAAACAAGGAAAAAAAAATCATAAAATAAAATAAAAATATCGAACACGACAAAATATTTATGGTGTAAACGCACTCAAGTGACTCATAAAAGACGGAAATAGAGACAGGATAGTTGTAATAGAAGTAAACATTAAAATATTATTATTAATAATAATAAATAAATAAAATTAATTAATCAATAATCGTATGGTACTCTTCACTGCCGATATATGATAAGAGCCAGGTGGCTTTTATAATAGATGGAGTATACATTTCGCTGACTGCCTTACCAAATCCACGATGAGACAACCCAGAAGGCAGCTCGACAGAATCGAAACACGAACGCAAAATCGATAATGGATTGATTATTGTTATTGCTATTATTCCTTTTCTAGAGGGGGAAGGAATGATGAGAGAGAAAAAAAATTACAACATATACTAACCTAAATATTTCTATTGAATAAAATCTTAATTGACGATTGTTAAGAATCTTTTTATTTAAATATAGATTCCTCCTTAAATATAAACGTCATAAAATGCACTATAATAAAATAATAATTAATTATTTAATTAGGTTTATTTCTCACTAAAAGGAAGAAAAAAGGAACAGAATAACAGCAAATGCCTGAAACGACCAGGCCCTATAGAAAAATTAAATCAAAAAAAAAAATCATTCCATTCAGTTATTTATTACAATAAATCAGAAATGTAAACAAAACTCACTATAGAAAACCTGTATTTCCCTAAATCTTCTACAGTAGTCAATCAGTAATTTAGACTAATTTCTTTCCCCGTAATTCTTATTAAAGATTCATTTACTAGATATAAAAGTCACTAAAAAGCCTGTACAGTAAACCCCCCGTATCCGCGAATTTAATATCCGCGGTTTCACTTATCCGCGGTTCAAAAATCGGGGAATGGGTGCAAGGAGTTTGTTTTCTGTACAGTACAGTAGTACCTCACAATTCGAACATAATCCGTTCCGAGACGATGATCGAATTCCAAATAGTTCGAGTTTCATTGAAAAATTATAATATTTATTTTCCTTAATACAGTACCTGTAAATATAGTATATGTAATATATTATTTTTTATAATTGTAGAAACAGTTGATTTGGGCATATTGAACATCTAGGAAGTTCACATACTGTACACTGATTCTACTTTCATGCTTAGCGATAAGATGTTTTTTTTTAAATTAAAATTGTTGCACTAACAGCTTTTCTCTTACTTCGTTTTTCAACACTACGCTTTTTTTTATCAGCCATGACTAATTCGATGTTTATTGAAAAAATAAATAAAAAAAATACGAATAAGCACAAACTGTTATTTAAATATTTTGCTATATTCAATACTGTATGTGCAAAAGTCTGAGGTTTCGATATCCGCGGAAAACGGCAGAACCAAACCCCCGCGGTACGGGGGGTAGGGGGTACTGTACTTGGAAAGCGTATGTATCATTCTGAAGGGATATTGAGGTGACGCTTACATTCCCACAATATTGAAACTGATGGAATACTTGATGACTATATAGTCCAGCAAGTTATCCTCCGAGTCCGTCATCATTTCAAACAGATATTTGTTTGCAATTTACTAGCTCTGATGTTTACAATGTTTAAAAAATTGTTACTTAATATTGTTTCCTTGCACTGTTAAATCTTTATAATCATAGACCAATTCTAAAATTCACTGAAACTGAGAGAAAACTGATTACATGTCGAAAACGTTTACATATTTGTTTCTTCATTATATTTATTTATTATTTATTACTAATTCTATTATGCAGTTTCATAGGAATTATACTTAATATTTATAATTTAGAAAGTTGTTCCGGCCTACTGGTATATAATCGTCAAATATTGCTAACGTTATCAGACAGTTCAGATAAAATTTTGCTATTTGAAAATTGTGGACTTTTAAAGAAGAATCAACAGATTTCTATAAAGAAAACTGACCACCAAGCAAATTGCCTGAACATACGATCAAGACTTTGAAAATCACAGTATTAGCAATTTAATTACTTAATTATTAATTTATCATTCTGAATTAATAAGAATTTTTAGAAAATGTCACAAATGCATTCCAACTCAATCAGGTACGGACTTTCTAGTGATTTTTATTTACAGTGGATGAATGTTTAAAATCTTTCATCAGTATGTTTAAAGAGGAATCTGTATTTAAATTCGTATTAAAATATACCACACTACTACTACTGCTCCAATTACGATTTCACTGTCAAGGAAATAAAAACAAATACAATAATAAAAATCCTATTTTGCGACACAGAAGTAGAGAGAGGGAGAAATCTAGGTTAATTTGTGTGGGCGTATTAAACTTTTATTATTATCATTCTTAGAAAATACTTCTATTCTTTTTAAATTAAATAAAAAAAAGAAAGACGCTGCACTTGATCTTGAAAGAAACAAGGACAACAATTAAATAAATTATAAAAATTCTTTCAACTCCTTTCACCTCATTCAACAACTCAAATTTCTAAAACACCAAATCAAAAAAAAAATTTTTCTCAGAAATCTAAATTCCAAATCAGATAACGTATCGCAAAACCTAATTTACGATAAAACTGATATGTTAATGAAAAAAAATAACCTCACTCTAAAATATAATAATAAAAATAATAATAAATTATAAATATTAAAAAAATCATTAATCTTATAATAACCTCAGCATTTAATTAATAAAAAAAATAAATTAAAACATTAACAATTGCCTGATTTGGTTATAATAAATAATATTTTAATAAATTCTAAAAATTTCTGTAAAATTTATGTATATCAAAATATAGCCCTATAAAAATCATACAAAAATATATAATAATAAAAATATATTTATAAATAACAATAAATGAATATGTAAATATTTCAATATACTCAATAAAATATTCAATTCAAATGTCTTTGAACAAATTTTTAAATTATTTTAATTTTGATTATTTCTTAATTTTTATTTATTTATTTTTGCATTGTTTAAAGCTTTGCTATTCAGTGCTTTGCATGAATAAATAAAATAAATAAAAAATAAAAAGTATCCACTTCTTAACAAAATTATATTTTTAATTTTCTAAATAAAAATATTTTTGTATTGATAGGGCTATATTTTGATATACTTTTATAAAGATTACTATATTTTATAGAAATGTTTAGAATTTATAATTTTTTGTAGCCAAACCAACCAATTTGTTAATGTTTTAGTTTCGTTTTTTATTAAACGCTGAGTTATTACAAGATTAATGAATTTTTAGTATTTACCCATATTGAAGTATTTACCCAGAATAAAATAATAAATTAATTTTTCAATTTAACCTTACCAATGCCATTCCCTTGTATGATAAGTGTTATCTTTTTGAACGTTTTTTTTCCTCCTACATAAATAAACGCGAACGACCTACAAAAGCCAAATTAAACTGCTTCTTTCCTTCAAAACTCAGATTATACAACACAGTGCGCTATTATTATTATTATT
>JAHWFO010023234.1:301663-333060 GCA_023313115.1 Rhysida immarginata | reverse complement strand
CCCCCCCCCCCCAAAAAAAAGGACAATGAAAAATCGTGAGGAATGAGAAGAACTATAAAAAGGTAGATGAAGGTCGTAATGATTATCAAGTGTATGAAAGTAGATTGACAGTTAGGTTAGTAGTTTACCGGGTATATACAAGGAGTACTTTTGAGCTGTGATATTCTTTTTTAAAATGTTTTATTATTGTTGTTTTGGAAAGACTAAAGTCCAGAAAACAAGTCCTAAAGTCGGATCATCGGCTTAAGTGAAGGCTGAGGAATACAGTTTTATACAAAAATATGGTGCCAGGAATAAAGCTGAATTATTTTATTGAAGTGGCATACGGGCATGCTTGGAATCATGATTTAACCGATTCTGATCTGGTCCTCCGCAATCACCTGTTAGAGGGATGTTCCGATTTTAAAGAATGCATCTCTGGTACAGTCTAGTTGATAACCTGAGAAGACATTGACTACCGTTTAGGCATCGAGCACTTGTAATGTCATATGGACCTTATGAAGTTCTTCTGCCTTTTCGTATCAACATGGTTTTTGTATGTGAATTCGAATCAGCTTTACTTTTGTGCTATCCTTATGTCAGTGGAAGTAATGATGTCTAAGATTAGGAATTTCCTTACAATATGGCCACTATTTCAGATTGTTAGTTTTGAATGGCTCCAGTGGCAGAAAGGATGATAGGAACAGTGGGTACATATTCTATTGGCTCCTGACAGGCCAAGAGTTTGGTATAATAGATCCGTCTAGTTAGAGATTTTTATCAGTGTATGCCTTTTGCAAATCATCATTATTAAGTCGCGTAAGAATGGAGCTACTTATGGGCTACAATTTCCGCATATTTTGAGGTAGAAGGTTGAATTTCGGAATGTAGCTTACTATGGGCATGTGAACCTTCACTATTTAGCTTGGTTTTGATTAGCCCATTAGAGTCGGAGTTTCGGGAGTGGAAATTAGAGGGCACCAAAAGATCTACGCGTATTTATGCATATAAAGAAGTGAAATTCGGTATGCAGATTCCTCTAAGCAAGATCTCCAGTACTATGAAGTTTGGGCCAAATTGTCCCAATGGGATCGGAGTTGTGGGGGTGGCAGTTACTTGGTCTTTAGAACTACAGCAACATTTGACACGTGATATATCATTCGATCGGAAATGATGAGAAACGAAAGATAGAGCTCTATATACTTTCTAAATTAAGTTCGAGAAAATCAATTTTTCGATTTAAAAAATTGGGGAGGGGTTAAAAAGATGATGTCAGGGATTCCGCTACTTTCCTATACCTTCCTCGGGAGGATTAATTTCTTGTTATTATCTCGTTTGGCCTTCTTCGTTTTCGTCGTTGCTCTTTTTTATTTAACACCAAAAAATGAAAATGGGCTCTGGCTTATTAGGGGCCAATATAGGCCTCACCTTCCGGTTTGTCTGATAGTTTGTTACCTGTCGTTGCTTCAGTTTTTTTTTAGTTGTGTGCTTTGAATATTAATAGTAATAGTAGTAAAAAAATTACAAGTATATACAGAGTGATTCAAATCGTGTGTAAAACAATGTAAGGGGGTATTATAGAGGTCAAGGTAAACACAAAAAATCCTATGAACATGGGTCCGAATTTGAAAGATAACAGAGATATGAACAGAAATACAAATGCCTCCACCAAGATCAACAAGTTAATAAGTCAAGTTCTGTAAAGCCTAGATTAATGAAATTTGGAGGAATAACAGGGTACATTCAAGTTAATAACTCATTCAACATCATAACACTTGTTCATTTGTGAGAACTAACCAGCACTTGTTACAATTTTGACTGCGCAACTCGGAAACTTCTCGTTGGAATTCGATCAAATTTTAACGGTGTACACAGTCTTATGTACCCTGTTATTCCTCTAAATTGCATCAATCTAGACTTTACAGAAACTGAGTTATTAACTTGTTGATGTTGGTGGCGGCATTTTTATTTCTGTTCATATCTCAGTTATCGTTCAAATTCGGATCCACGTTCATAGGACTTTTTGTGTTTACCTTGACCTCTATAATACCCCCCTTAAATTGTTATACACACGATTTGAATCACCCTGTATATTGTGACATCTTAGTAACAGCATTACTATATTTACTTATCAGAGTCCATCAAATGGGGGAGGGGTGGACAAGACACACCCACTCTTAAGTATACTAAATTGAATTCCTGTATGTATATTTCGTGATACTTTTATGACTCTTATTAAAACTACATTCACTCTGATAACATAGATTTGTAATTTTATTATTTCTACACGATTTTTTTATTCGGGAGACCCCAATAATGTTGCATCCGGGCCTCGATGTATAGAAGACCGGCCTTATCACTTATAGTAATAATATGCATTTATAACATCATAATTTTAAATACTACATTTAATACTTATATGAGAGAGTTTTTTTTTTCAATCATAGTCGACATAAATTTAAGATACCTTTCAACTTAAGCACCTCATGGAAGCTACTCGTGATTATTACAATATTACTTTTATTTTTTTTTTAATATTTAAAAATTAAAACTCAAAATTCTCTCTATAAGACGAGTAAAGCTGAGAGCTCAATTCTCTGAAGAGTGAAGAATTTTAATTCAGCCCATTATATTAACTGACAACTTCGAACAATCCCATTCCTAAGCTAGCGATATTATAATTTTTATTTTTAAAACATTTTTGTTTTTGCAACCGCAATTATGGCGAAGACTACAAAACCATTTTTAATTAGATGAGCTAGGAAGAAAGTTTCCACCAAAGTGATTCTCAAACGCAGCCCTCCATTTAAAATATTCTTCCAGTTTCGAGGAGCCAAATTAAATTCTTTAACGCCAAAGGCTTACAATACAATTATTCGTTTAAGCTCTTTGTCTCAAAGTTTTTTGACACTTCAAGGACCAAAACCGAGTTTCAGGTTAGATTCCTTTGATAGCACTACTAAAGCAAAAACGAAATGTCATTTTCGATCGCCTTAACCTTGATCTATGAATTTACTATTAAAAATTAAAAATAAAAAAAATACTATTCAGCTCCATTTATATGTAAACTCTTCCGGAATGTTCCTCTTCCTCCTTTTCTCTTAAAATGATTGTCTTTAAATCTTCATTTCATCGATGCCCTTTTTCCACCTGACTCAACAAGAAAACACAGCCAGCCTTTCACATCAAGAATTCCATTGTTCCTTCTCCTCTCTTCAATTATTAAACCAAAAAAAACAAAAAACTTCTTCTGCACTATCTAATCCAATTTATGCCTATAAATAATGGAACCTCATCACCCCACCCCTGCACATCAATCCACATCTGCTCTCATTTTTAAATAATCTCATATTAAACCGAATCGATCGAATTTTATTATCGCAGCTCGATCGAAAACGTGAACCCTGGGATAAAAAGTTTCTCAAGTGACTGCTGTTGTTAAGATGTCAAGAGAAGAGTTTTAAATTAAATTTCCCTTGAAAGAGAAAGACCTGGCTGCTGCTCCTGCCAAGTGTAGGAAATGGGCGAAACCAATCTCGTGTTGACGAAAATTTTATTGGACCCTTCTCCTTTTAGAGAGAATTGAGAAAAATTATCCTCACCACCCACCTCCAAAACCCTATCCATCATCATCATCATCATCATCATCATCTCCATTACAGTAGCCAAAATGCAATTAAGACGAAACGGTCTGCCAATAATTATCTTTTGCGCCAGAGGAAAAAAAACAAAAACTTTTTCGGTCCAGAAAGCAATCAATCGATCCGTCTTCTCATTTTATCCGAGATAAATTCTGACACAGACCGGAAGGAAGGAGCAGAAATGAGAGGAAATACGAGAGGAGCACGTCAAATCCACTTTGGTTGTAACAGCCGTCCACTAACATTTTCTCCAGAAGAAAAATAGAATTTCTAATAATCATATAAAATCACATTATGCAACAAAAAATCATGAAAACACACACAAGCTTCTATTCCGGAATAGCCTTTCCGGCTTATAGAATTCTCCGGCTCATGGAACACCAAACACGTTTAGATTAGCGGTCGTCAACCATTTGGTCCTCACGGACCACTAAACCTGCAATTTTGAATTCTGCGAACCACTAACATGTATTTTCATAAGACAATTCTGGTTTAGACCAAATAAATGAACTCTTTGGCATATTTTTCGCTCAATTCGTACAGTATTTTGGAACTTTTAGCTTATTAAATGCAATACATCAAGATTTCCTGCCTTTCATACAAAAAAAACTAATACAAATCATTCAAAGCAAAAAAGTGCTGTTCATGCATGTTTCTATGTAGATTTATTGGTTTTGATAACATTGGTCAACAAAATTTAAGATTTTTCTTGTTCACCGTATGAAAATGGGCGATTTTGGTAATACTTGTTTTCTTACTGATTACGAATATAATTTTGTAATTTCCTTGGCACACACAGTTTTTACTTCCTTGTACGAAGTAATCGCGAAAAATTTCGGTTTCCAGATTTCAACGGAAATATCCATTTTGACTAGTTTCGACTTAGGAACGTATCTCGCATAACTCAAAAAAGATTAGCCTTAAAATGTTGAAATTTTCTATTTAGGACTGTTGTAACATCTAGTTGTGCACCTCCTTTTATGAGTGCTATCGACTAGGCCAAAAATGTGTATTTGTGGTGTCCACAACAGATTTTCTTACGTGTCTATGGAGTTTTGTTTGCGTGGAGCAGCTTGTGACGTCAGAGTTTGATTGTTTCTTCTAAGAAGGAAACCCTGAAGATAAGAAATCTATATGTAGGGTGTTCTCGAATAACGTGTACAAACTTGGAATAACGTGTATTGGTTTTTGCTAGAAAAAATGTTGAAATCCTACCTGCAGGAAACAGTTGTTTGGATAAATACTGTTCGGGTCTCAAGAGAAGACCTCTGAGTTGCACATTCCACCACTACACGACAGAAACGTTTGGGTGAGTTCATTTCTGAAAAGACCAGATTCGCGAAGAACCAGGAACTTTTGAACGTGCATTTTTTATCTCAAAAACAATGCCCCAGAGAAAAAAATGAAAGGAGGGAAATGTTGCTTAGATTTGATCCTTCTATCACCCCCCCCCCCCCACCCAAGTTTGTACATTATTCGAGAACACCCTGTATATAAAGAAGAGTGTTTGTGTATTGGCATTTTATACAGTCTACAGTTTTATTCTGATTTTGATGAAATTTTGCACATTCGATCTTCAAAGCAAGAGGAAGGCCACTGTCTACATTAGATTTCGAAAAAATATATTAATTATCGATAAAATAGATATTCATGATGATGACAGCAGGGCATACTAATAAGAGGTTTCTCATGACCAACAATGCAAGGCAAAATTTGTACAACAATAGGCCCGTCCTGTTTGTATCAACAATGTCTTAACACCCAAAGCACAATATAAAACCAATTCGAATTTGCAACAATGCATAGAATTCCTGTTGTTCGGGCTTTTCTTGGAATTGATAGTTCTTAGAACTTAACATTTTCTTGAAAATCTTTAAAAATGAATAGTAACTGGAGATAATGGAGAGTTAGCAGACTATTGAAAAAGAGTGGAAAGACGACAGAGGAAGCAGTCCTTTAGCTCCGTGCTGTATTGAGCAAATGGTAAACATGTCAATAGAAGAATCGGTGACCGCTAGACTACATAAAGTGATGAATGGCCAAGTTTTGCTTCAAGACATCGAGAGCAGAGTGGGAATTGCAACAACATCAAGGGGAACATCTAACGTAAGATTACGTGACTAAGAAATTATTTAGAGTAGCAGTGGCATGCATGGAGAGGTCCATCCATTGTGAGCATTTAAAAATCTTTTTTTCGAATTTTCATTATGAATTTTTACTATATTAATTCTAAGAGTTTGCATGTGTTTATTTTTAAGATATTGCAAAATTTAATCAAAAGAACAAAGAGTCCGAGCCACGCCGGGTTTATCATCTAGCTTTATTTGGTAGCATAGCAGATCCAAACATTTCATAAAAATACATTTTGACTATATTCTGTGTGAATGTGAATATTTTAGATACTGAGATGCTGATAATGCGATGATTGAACGTTTGTTTCCAAGAATTATTAATAATAAGCATAAAATGATGAGGAGTGACAGGACATAAATAAGACAGCGTCTATTGAGGAGGAAAAGGAGTCTCCCTTAAGTTCCCTATCAAACTTCCAGACGACTGGCGAAAAATTGTGTCTGGAAAGGAAAGAGAAAGAACGAGTATTGTTCACAGAAATTCTGCAGCTAAAACAGAAAAAGCTATACGGGCATTGGAAACATCTGAACAACGGGAGTTTCGAATAGAGCAAGAGGGTATAAGAACTTCTACGTCAAGGGCAAGAAAAACTTGGATCTAAAGTATTCAGTGATGTTCCCCGGTGGTGAAGATGGATATCATTTTAATCTGAGGCAGGTCAAGAAGAGTTTAAATAAAGTCCCGCTATATCACCTAGAATTCCTGTTTTTCGGATTTTTCTAAGAATGGATAGCCCCTTCGCTCTGTGTTTTATTGATTGAGTTATTATTTAACCAATTTGGAGTTTTAATTTAACTTCTTGAGATTGTTCTGCTTACCTATAAGTAATTATCCCGGGCAACGCCGGGTCCTCTGCTAGTTGCATATATTAACAGATTTCATAAATGTATTCTTGCAAAAGATGTGCTCAAATGACATGAAATGCGTTTATCAGAATAAATATAACCAATATAAATAGTATATCTGTGGAGATTTGAAGGTCATTGGACTTCTTTTAGGAATGCAGAGCGGCTACAGCAGGTATATGTATTGCTGTTTCATTTACGAATGGGATAGCCGGGCAAAACATTTCCACTACAACACAAAGGACTAGATATACCCCCAAAATTTGACTCCTGGGCAAATAAATGTCGAAAATAAACATGCAGTCGAAATTGAGAAAATCCTGCTGTCTCCAATTCATATCAAACACGGTTTAATGAAAAACTTTGTAAAAGCAATGGACAGGCAGGGCGTGGGATTCCACATCTGAAACAGAAGTTTCCCCGCATCAGTGACGCGAAAATAAAAAAAAAGGCATTTTTGTCGGCCCTCAAATCAGGGAGCTAGTGGCTGACAACGGCTTTGAAACTGCATTGAACCAGTGGAACTAACAGCCTGGAAATCTCTGAAGGTTCTAGGGCACGGGTTCTTGAGAAAAAACAAGGAACCTAACTACCACGAACTTGATGAGCTTCTGCAAGCATTTTATGAATCGAGATGCAATGTGTCACTAAAGATTCATTTTCTGCCGTCCTATTCGAGCTTTTTTCATGCCAACCTTGGTGGACATTAGTGATGAACATGAAGAAAGGTTCCACCAGGATATTTCTACCATGGGGAGACGGTACCAGGGAAAATAGACCTCTAACTGCTGGACCCTCCTTCAAGACTTTCCAGATGCCACATACAAAAGAATGTATTCGGAAAAACGGGCCTAATATGCTGAAAGCTGAACGTTTTACTGCTTGCTGCATTTCAAAACAATCTTCAGTTATTTGGCTTTCTTTCTAGGTCGTGTTGCCTTAACCCATCAGTAGGTCGTCCGGTTGTTTTGACACTATACAGTTAAGGCAAAAACTCGAAAAAAAAATCAGTGTTGCCTCTGAAAACAAGTATTGTCCTCCAAAGACGTGATGCTTGTACTCATTTCTGCATCGGGTTCTTAAGATTCATGAGTAATGGATTCTTTATGGTCACAATGGCCCAATAAACCACCGAAATAAATTTCCAATATCCGACTTTTCTATATAATGAACAGCCAATTGAGTCCTGCATGAAATCTACTGGGAGCATGCAAAAAAACAACCCTTTGGTGTACGAGGTCCTATCTGAACCTGGATATTCATCAGACCTTACTCCATGTTTCGTCACATGAGCCAAAATATTCGTTAACCAGGATGCTGCGATTCTTGCCGTCAGCGATTTCTTAGACAATTGTGATACCAACTTCTGCAATGAGATCACGTCGGGCCAATAACCGATACTTCGCTGAATAAAATGAATTTCTTCGCAGTTATTACTGCCTTTCTTTGTTTGTATAAGTATCAGCCAATAAGTATGAAACAACCTCATAATTTCCGGAATATTCGACAAAGCGCGCAAGTCTTATCGTGAGTCCGATCCGTGTTGTTTCACAGATGTTTGTTTGTTCTCCACTAACATTCGAAACCTTAGTTGATGTTATTATTCAGTATCCTGTAAAATGTAACTGTTTCTTTGAAAATGACAAACAAGTGAGATGATGTATTTACAAATCGAGTAATTCTAGATAAGAGCTTATCCGCGTTTTCTTCCCTTATTCTCATCGTCAGGCAATAAGAGTATCGAGCAATGGGTGATCGTATCATTGCGCTTTTATTACGTACTAAGAGTTATAACAGAAAACTCGCCATTGCTTATCCCGGATCCCAAATCCGTCAATTTTTTAGCAGGTAATTTTTATATTGATTTGTTTCGCATTTTATTTCCGGGACATATAAAGCGATTTAATCCTTTCCCTGTCACTTCGGTAAAGAAGTGAATAAAAGGCGAAAGTGGTCAGTATCTACACAGCCTAGAAACTATCAGGCCGAAACATGACGTCAATAATGCATTGTTGAAGCAGTAAGATTGTGACGCTGAACTAACTTCCGTAATAACACCACCAGTTCCACGTAACAATGTTTTATCTTTTCCATGTCCAGGCCTGGTAGTTTCTAGAAGGCGTGGTATCTATCATCCACGATTTGTCTACTTTCTATTACGTATTGGAAAGCCACTCTTCATCCGTAACCACCGAGAGCGTAGGGTGGCCAGGTGTCCGGTTTTTTCCTCTGTCCATTTTTTTGGGTCGAACCTCAAATTTGGAAGTTTTTTTCCCGAAAAAAAATTGCAATCGAAATGAAAGGTCAACGTTAAGAAGTCTCTGATTGGACAAACTTGGAATTGATTATCATGACACATGATACGACACATGTTGATACGATCATGAAAGAGGTCAGCAACAGGCTGTTTGTATTCAGTATTTTACCCTTCCAGGAAGACGGTGTTTTAGAATTTTATGAAAATCCTTTTGAAAACTCCCAGCCCATTAAAAATGAACACTGTCGTGTCCTTAATGAAAGGAAACTCAGTTTGTCCGGTTTTGTCCTTTATCTGTCCGGTTTATTCAATGGGATCACCTGGCCACCCTATGAGAATGAAGGGCTCCGCAAAGAAACATAATACATTATTACATCATCAGAGACAAATTTATGGCTTATTATTGGTAGAATTTATGGTCTATATATATAAACGATCATCGAGCTTCCGCCATTTTCCATTGTCTAAAGAAGCTAAGGAATTCAGATCACGCTAGGTGCCGCGTAGGTCACAATGGCCCAAGTGCGATCTATGCGGCATCTAGCGTGATCTGAATTCCTAACTTGTATAGTTATTTTATTTATACAGGGTGATTCAAATCGTGTGTAAAACAATTTAAGGGGTTATTATAGAGGTGAAGGTAAACACAAAAAGTCCTATTAACATGGGTACAATTTTTATTTCTTTTCAAGTTACAAGCAATGTTCAAAGTGGCCTCCTTGAGCCTGAATGGAACATTGCATCGTCGAATAAGTGACTCGTAAACGGAGGGTTGATTCAGATAAAATGAGACGACTTAAACGCCACGTATGACCTTGACGGAATGTGATTTGCATGACTCGTCCACTATTCGTATACACTTGTTGCTGTTATTTGGGACATTTCGTGCTGAAACATGGCTTCCAAAATCACAGCATTTTGGGAAGGGTATATGTTTGGCCTTTCCGACGCTAACTTCAGTTTTTCGTGCATTGTGGAATTATGCAAACGAAATGATATTGTGGTATCCAAAGCTATTGTGGGTCGAATAATCAAAAAGAACAAATTGCGACCATCTAATGAACGTGGACGAGCAGAGAAGCAGACCAGAAACAAGCCCCAGCCAACACGCCCAGCTCAGGTGGTGCGAGAAATCCGGTCTGAAGTGCTGAAAGAAAAATCCCCCCACACAGAGAAGTCTAGCCCAAAAGAAAGGAATTTCACAGGCAACAGTCTCCAGAATAATTCATGACAATCTTGGGCTGGAGCGACGTCATAAAGCGCGCGGCCACAGACTGTCGCCCAGGCACGTGCAGGAGCGATTCACCAACGCCAGAAAACTGTATGAAAACCATCTTGCAGGTGACCGATGGAAGTGGGTTGTCTCTTTGGTTGAAGCTTGGGTGTACCTCGATGACACCAACAAACCCAGGGCAATTTACTATCGCGAAAGAGGGGGCAAGGCCAGGTCCGATTTTGTCCGAAGGTGCAAGGAAAAGTTTTCAAAGGGCTTCATGGTGGTTGCCGGATATTGCTCACGATTCGTCGAGTTCCTGGAAACTGTAAAATTAGTGCAGCTTACTTCCAGAGTAATGTAATGGACCACATATATCGGCAGGATATCCCCGTCTGTATCCTGGTGAGCAATCCAAAGTTTGGATCCACATGGACAAGGCATCAAGACACACTGCCAAGTCATCTGTGGCTTACTACAAGAAGATGGAACAGGAGACGGGCATACGAGTTATTCCCTTCTCTCATGTGCCTGTAAAATCTCCTGACGCATCACCGATGGATTTCTGTGGTTTTGGTCTCCTGAAACGACGGCTCGGAAGTCGCCGACCAAGAACCGTTGATGGGCTATGGAAAATGTGTCAGCAGGTGTGGAACGAACTTCCCATGGAGTCCCTCAAACTCAGCCTACTTCAGTGGAAATTACGGTGCCGGGCGATAGTCCAACAACGTGGTTCTCACATCGAACACAACCGATGATGGCGCCATCGTAACAGAACTGCAAAGTCTTCTCATTTTATCTGAATCAACTTACGGAGGGTAAGTTTGTCATAACCTCATGATCACGTCTAATTTCGTCAGCCGATGCTATTATTCTGGCCACTAATTGTGCCCGTATGTCTATCTGGACACTGTACACCATTTGTTCCAAATGTCCCCAGTGGATTAAGGTCCGGTGAGCGAGGTGGCCATGCTATGGGCCCATTGCGCCCAATCCATTTGTTAGGGAAGTGCATGTTAAGCCATTCAGTAGCAACTCTACCAAGATGAGGAGGGGTTCCATCGTGTTGGAACCACATCTGTACACTGATTGCAAGAGGTGTATCTTCTAAGAGTCACTACTTGAAAAGCTCGATGACCATTTATATCTCTAGACCATGGCAGAAATACGAATAAGAATGCCCTATCTATGATGATGTAACAATGTATTACGTTTCATTGCGGAGGCCTTCTCTCTCTGTCGTTACGCTTCATCACGTATCCAATAGTGCATACATTTTATATACATTCAGTCAAATATAT
This sequence comes from Rhysida immarginata, assembly GCA_023313115.1. NCBI lineage: Eukaryota > Metazoa > Arthropoda > Chilopoda > Scolopendromorpha > Scolopendridae > Rhysida > Rhysida immarginata. Next base: position 321,691 of record JAHWFO010023234.1, on the reverse strand, counting down.
ACCGAGAATTTTTCATTTAAAAGCACTCGAAAGAGGTACGAAATATTTTTTTGTTGCTGTAGGACGGCTGATACCAAAAAACGCGATTTCCATTCGAATATCCTCGTTTGGTGAAACTTTTTTGATCAAAACTACCAGAAACGTTATTTCCATTCGACTTCACCTAGAGTCTTGGCGCCTTCTGTTAACCAGTTTGTTTACAGCTATTGGTTTTTTTTATTAGACCAAAAGTATTTTCTGAGATTTTTGAAATGGATAAATGTATCGAACAATTAGTTTGCCTCATATTTTCTGTTGCCAACACATTCTTGCGCAGAAGCATTGGAAAGGCCAGATTTGTGGAAGAACAATTCTTGGATTTTGCTCCATGACAATGCACCGTCCCATACGCATGTCATCGACCAAACATTTGTATTCGCCAGATATGGCCCCGCGTGACTTCTTCCTGTTCCCCAAAACTCAAATGACCACTTCGTGGAAGACGTTACGAGTCAGCTAAAAAAACAAAATTCGCAGAAAGTGCTGCAGGCCATACCGGAAAGTGCCTAGCAGAACAAGTGTTTCGATTATTCGCGATGTATTGAAGGCGACAAAATAAATTTGGATGATTAAACCAAATGTTTTGTTGTTTACTGAACAATTCCTGGTATTCATTTGAGCAAAGGTATCTCAATCGAAAAAAAAATTCAATAAAGAAAACGAATATCTCAATTAGGATGAAGTAAATAACTCATAAAAGCACATAGGCTAAATTATCCGAATCGAAACACACAAAAAAGGCGGGAAAGCTTGGCATTATAACTCTCCCGCTACAAATATGGAAATTAATTCACATAAATCAAAATATAAAACGCTAAATCGCTTTATCAATAGAATCTCAAATTACTATATTAACAAATCATAAACTACAATAGATAACATAGCTCTTAATCCGCCAGTTATTCATTACAACCCCGTTACTCACACTAAAAAAATTCGGAATTCTAAACATTTTTTCATCATCCGTTAAATCCGTTATATCGAGGACTCATTCTATTATTACAAAGCTTCAAGGTTATAAACGAACAATGACTCTTGCGTCGATCATTTTTTTAATATCCATACATAAATACACAAAACGCATTCTATTGTAAAGATAAGCGTGTCATTTATCTTTCTAAAAGCATTTATTCCGTCAGCTGCCCCAATTATTCGATCGTTAATAAAAAAATAAAAAAAATTAAATCAAAACACGATTTTTATTATTATTATAAAATTTATAACAACTAATACATTAAAAAATTTATATATTCAATTTAGGTCACTGAATAACATATTATCCTCCAAAAAAAAAAACTGAAGAGGAAACAACTCAAGCACGCTCTTCAAAATCGCTAACAACCAAATCTAAATGATTATAATTTGAGTAATTAATTGTGACACCGTCGAGCGGAGAGGGTTCCACCAAACTAGAGAAGCTTCTTCTTATTCATAAAATATAAAAAGGGAAAAGAGAGACGGAGAGAGAGGTCAGTGCTCACTTCTAAAAAGGTTTTTCGGCGGCTGGTGGGGGCGGAGCCTTGTATCAAGAGTCTATTGACCCTCCAAAAGCGAACTTCTTAAGGCGATTTTCCAATAGGTTTAAAATAGGCCTAAATGGAGGAATGACTCAAAAACGAAACCCTCCCCTTATTAAGTTGCTTGATAAGAGAGCAGCTTATTGTTGGTCTTGTTATTGTTGCGATAAGAGCGAATAGGTCGTTACTAGTAAAAGAAGAGTTTTATAGTCCTACAAACTTAGCTAGTATTTATGTATATTTGTATAAAAGTTGCTGGTGAACCACACACATATGGCATTGAGGATTATAGATAGGCATAGCAATTGTGATGAAAATTATTTTGTACTCTTCATTGTACCGCAGTTAAAACTACCAAAAGAAAGTTGGACTGGGCATGTCCGATTAAATTTCCAATAATGTTTAACCCTTACGAGCTCTTGGTTTAAGTTAATCCAAGGTTTCGTTGGGCAGAGTATAAGCTTATAAGCCTATAAACTCGTTTTTACTATAGAAACTGTGTACAACAGTAGTTTTAACTTCTGCAAGATACTTCTGTGGCTTTGCTATGATTTTTACCAATAAATTTAAGTTGATGTCTAGTGTATGGCTATGAATATAGCATATGTTCATTAGCGACTTTTATACATAAATAGGCCTATCTAAGTTTATAGATTACATATAGTATTTATGTACTGGTAAAAAGTCGCTAAAGATAGCTGTGTTCATAAGCATATACTTGATATTAAGTTAAGGGTTATTAGCAAAATGGTGAAAGTCATCAGCACACCATTGGAATGTCCTATAATTAACTTTTATTCTAGTATCAGTCCACCCTTAAAAGAAAGCTAAAATTGTGAACTGCATTAAATCATCTCATCACGAAACTTCTAACAACCTCCAGTAAAATGAACGTATTTGTGAATGTTTAGACCATGATCAAATGTCTTTTAAGAAATGGGGGGACAAAACAACACACTTTGTGAAATACACTGCAAAAAAAACTATCTATCCACCCCCCGTTTTATTGTAGTACGCCCACTAAAATGAGCAAAATATTTCAATCGTCAGCACCAAATTGTGCTATGGAAACCTGTTTCCACCTATGGCAAGTGAGAACTAAAAAAAAAAAAAAAAACCCGAAATTAAATGAATATTCACTTGATATTCGAGCACGAGTAGTGTCTAGCTTCCAAGATGGAAAATGCCAAAGAACAATAGCTAAGGAATTGAAAATCCCTCGCACGTCTATTGAAGTATCAGAAGACAGGAGAAATTAAAAACAAAGAAGGAAGAGATGACAGAGAAATTATTAAACGAATACGCCAAGACAGGAAAAAATCCGCCACTGCTCTCTGTCAAGAACTGAAACAAGACCTGGGCATCTCCATCACACCTCAAACTGTCCGTAATTGACTGCAAGAAGATAATCTGCGTGGTCGCACACTTATAGGAAGAAACCATACATTAGTATTGTCAATAGGAAGCGACGACTTCAGTGGGTTAAGATGAAAAATTCTGGAACCGGATTATATGCTCTAAAGTATGGAGAAAATCAGGCGAAGCCCTTGATCTGAAATGCATAAAGCCCAGAGTAGAGCATGGTGGAGGTAGTGTTACTGTATGGGGGTGCAAGGCGGCGAATGGTGTTGGACGGTTGGCCTTCATCGATACAAAAAAGGACCAGCATCTCTACAAATCCATCCTATAGTGCCCGGCACGAAAGAAAAAGGAAACTGGCGCATATGTAAATGAATAAAACTCGTTCAACCAATCAGAAACGGACTGGAAACAAGGTATACTTATTCCTGGCATCAGTATACTCCGGTCGACTTTAACCCCGTCCACGTATTGCGCTCTTTGATTGGTCGCTGTAATCACGTGATTTGTTGGGGCAGTTAACCACGCGCCGTGATACAAAAAATTTGAACCCTCCCCGATATATCGATGTCTATCTTGATATATCGGCACGGGAGTTACTTTGTATTATTTTAATATTAAACTATAAATTTTTAAATTAAAAAAAAACTGGAAAAAAACTAAAATAATTAAAACGTATGAAGTGCTCGCAGGGAGCAGCAAAGTGTGGATGAATCCAGGGCGCATGTTCAAAATTAATTTGATGAAATAAATGTAATTAAAAGCATTTTCGTGAATGAAATACGCCATTGATTTCATTGTAATAGCAATTGGTTTGTTTGAAAGAACAATACAATTACTTTCTCATAGTTTACTGAGGAACTTTACGTATAATGATGCAACAAGAACGCGGATTTTGCAGGTGACGTCAGAACCGAATAACTCCCGACCAATCACAGAGCACAATACGAGGTCGGGGTGCTCATAACCTATTCAAGGATGGCGCCACCGTTCCGCCATCTTGCCACTGGCAAAAGCTTAGTAAGGCTGCATTATCTGTATTGAGTTTTTTAAGCATCAAGCTACTTCATAGTTATTTATTCACCTGGAGAACTTGTACTAAATTTAGATATGTATAACATAATGAATACTCTGGCATTATAAGTCTGACTACTGTTACTCTTATTTAAATAATTATCTTTCAAAAACAAAAATATCAAGTGCAAGTTATGTTTACAATTGGATTGATCAGCTAACCAATGCTAGAGCAGTATATAAGCTGATATAAAGTACGATTTTCAGTACTAGATAGGGAATTTTCCACTCAAAGTTCTTTACACAATTGAATAGTTTATTTCAGTTAGCAGCAATAAAAAAATGCGAAGAAGAGTAACATTATACAAAGTATTACATTTGTTATTTACTCATGTATCGCTAGGAAGAATAGCACAATCTACTTACTGATAAAAACTAATCCCGACCGAATTTTTATCCTGGCGGTTAGTACAATCGTGTGCCGAACATGACACAGGCATTTTAGTCATTTATTCCAATAACTTTACACATTTCTTCTCGCTCGTATGTGGCTGCAATGAGTTCAACGCTTTTTACTGCCTGTGGCAAGATGGCTGCTGAGTAACTTCCGGTTTCTGCTCAGTAAGTGGCGTTTTCCTATGGCCATGAGCGCTCTTGCCCGACTTATCTTCCCTACTCTGAGGACCGGGGTAAATAATGCCTTGATTTCTGTCAGTTTCTGATTGGTTGAACGAGTTTTATTCATTTACACATGCGCCAGTTTCCTTTTTCTTTCGTGCCGGGCACTATAGATGAACATCTTTTCATCTCAGCTCAACAATTGGTTTTAAGGCGATGGTTTGTGTTCCAGCAAGACCGGGAACCCAAGCACACATCTAAATCCATAACCGAATTTCTTCATCAGAAAAGAATTAAGGTGCTTGAATGGGCTGCTCGGTCACTGATCTCAGTCCAGTAGAGTACCTGTGATCCATCATGGAAAGACGGATGAAAAATCGTCTCCCTAAATCAAAGCAAGAACTCAAGGAACTCTTGATGAAGACTTGGGAAGAATTGAATCTGCAACAACAAAAAAAAGTTAGTTGCATCTATGCGTAGGCGCTGCTTGGCAGTGATAAGAGTCACGGGAGGCCCAACAAAGTATTAAATTTTGTGCAAAAAGTGTTTTTCTATTTCAAAGTTCAAGTGGATGAATAATTTTTTTGTATTGATATTTGGATGACTTCTTTTTTTTTTTTAATCATTGACATAAGTTTGCTGATGTGTTTTTATGTATCTGTTTGTTTGTGTTCCGCACACATTAAAGAACCGATTCCTGTTAAATTAAAACAATGATGATGTGTTTGAACATTTTCCTCCACTTTGTTTTCAGAATACAGGGAGCGGACGGATATTTTTTTTTTTTTGCTCACTGTAATTACAATATTTATGTACTGGTACAAAAGTTGATGTGTTCATAAACACACACTTGTTATCAACTGAAAGATTACTGACAGTTGCAGCAACAATGCTGAAAGTCATCAGCACAGCTTCAGGAGTCTCTTGTACTGCTTATTGTACTGCAGTTAAAACTTCTATCCTAGTACACAATGGTGAAAGCCATCAGCATCGTGTGGTTGTACTGTTCATTGTATACTACAGTTAAAACGTATTATAGGCCTCTTTATGTAATTTATATACCGGGTGGGAAGAAATAACGTGAGGTGTTCAGAGCTCGCTGGCGGGAATTCTATTAGGCCAAATGCAGTACATTTTGGTGTATATACTTAGTGGAACATGCAGTTTCGATTTCTGCAACAACAACAAAAAAATACTACCAAAAGTCGCCATAGGGGGTGCTTATTTCAAGAAAACAATGAATACCTAATTGTCAAATGAACAAATACCGTACAAAGCAACTTTAGTAACAACAATAAACAATGTTTTATTTTTAATTTCAAATGTGTTTCAATATGAGCACCAGTGTGCTGTTCCAATAGCTGCATGCGGTACACGACATTTTCTACGGCAGCTCGCAGCATATCTGCATTAATTAGTCTGATCCTTTAAGGTTGAGAGGTCAGGAACATGTGCTTGATACACAAGGCTTTTCAAATATCCCCATAACCAAAAATCACAAGGGTTGAGATCAGGCGACTTGGGTGGCCAAACCAAGGGAAATGCACGACTAATTATTCTGTTCGTGAATGATGGGAAATCCTCAGCCTAGCCTTTTATTGTCATGATTGCTCAACACGGAGCGCGCTTATGCAAATGTATTCATTGTTTTCTTGAAATAAGCGCCCCTATGGCCACTTTTGGTACTATTTTTTTTTTTTTTTTTGCAGAAATCGAAACTGCATGTTCCACTAAGTATATACACCAAAATGTACTACATTTGGACTAATAGAATTCCCGCTAGCGAGCTCTGAACACCTCACGTTATTTCTTGCCCAACCGGTACTTTATGTTGTTACAAATACATGTATCAACTAAACTAAATATTGACAAGCGTAACAACAGTGGTGAAAGTTATCAGCACAGCCATAGGTACGTGTCTAAGTAAAAGGTGAAGTAAAAATGAGTTTATAGCCTTATAAGCTTTGATAGACCTATTTATGCACCGGTATAAAATCGTCGATCATAACTGAAGGATTATTCACAACCTTAGCAACAATGTTGAAAGTCATCAGCACAGTCATAAGGAACGTCTTGTACTGTTCATTGTATCATAATAAAAAATTTTCTATTCAGGTACACATTATGCGTATTCTAGTACACGTTAAGCTTTTTCTTTCTCTAAAGCCGTCATTTCGTATAATAATGGACTTTTCAGCGTTGCCAAATGAAACTTAAGCATTCATGTTATTTCGGTTCGTAAAAGCAATCCATTTGTAATCCAGTTAAAACATCGATTAGTTGGGGGGGGGGGGGGGTCACCAAACAAACCTAAGAAAATTTCACTTCACGTAAGAAGAATATTGATTATAGTGATCAATAAATCGATGACCACTTTCAAATGGGACTGCAAATCTCGAAGACGACGACGACGATTTTGGCCTTTGGCGATTGAGATTTCCTTTTAGCGTAATGAACGGGTTAACAGCCCCTTAATTGAAGTACTCCCTTACCCTGACTTAAATTCAGCATTAGTCATTAAAAAAAAAAAAAATCAATCAATACTGTTATTCAATCCTTCTGGCTAACACGAGATAAATCCGCGTTGATTTTGAATGTTAATCCTAAATTTATAAAGTTACAGAATTAATGCAGGTTCACCACCAAAGACATCCAAACGCTTTCCCTTAATGCCCAAAATGATAAAAATCGAAAGACCATTAAGGAGCATTTTCACTTCTTTCTCCGAAGGCTACGAATGACTTCACTCACCCTCTCAGCCAATCAGATCAGGTCGTTTCATCCTTGCTGCGCTCATTGAAATGCAAAACTTCTTCTCTCGCTGCCTCTTTTGGTCGCCGGTTATGCTCTGAAAATTACACACAACAAAGATAAACAAAACAACAACACATAAGCAACAGCAGAGAGCACCAACCTTACATCATATTCTTCTCACCTCCTAATATAGCACTTTACGAATATTTATTACATTCTATGTTGCAAGCGTACTACATAATCCGTACAATAACGGAGTTCCCCTAGAACACGGAATTCCCAATAAGTAGTCATATCCGCTGTTTAATTTAATTTCGCTTACTAATTAGAATCAGTTAGCTTCCTTAACTTAATTAATATTCATAATTTCATATTATTCATATTTTATAATAAATCATATTTCTCACAGAACAAAGAAAACAGCCTTCCGGCTTATAGAATTCCGGCTTAGAGAGTTCTTCTTAGTAGACTTATTTAATAATAATATTAATAAAGTTCAATGTACGTTTAAAACCAATTCAAGACTTGTTTTTCTCAAGTCCTTCCTTTAGCAATATCTTACATCATTGAGATAAGGAACTACTTGATTAATCATCAAGTTGAAGTTGTAGCAATTAGTATGCAAAAAAAAATAATTATATTAAAAAATAAATGAATCTAACGAATGAAAATACCAGCTGTCACATGTTAAGAGAAAATCGACCAGAAAATAAATTTCACAAAAATACCGGTTTATGGAGGTTTCTGCCTGGTAGAGTCCTGAGTTCGACATACGCTAGAGGTATCTATATAAATGTTTTGTGTTATTTTTTTAGAATTATTAGATTTGATAAGATAAGCTAGATTAAGATTGCGTAGATTAAATTTAAGCTAGTTAGAATAGACACGTGAAGGGAAAATTCCGAGATCAGGATTCGAACCAGGGGCCACGTATTTGCTCGTTTGTCAGATAACCTTTTTCATCTTCCTCTAGTGAGCTTCATAAAATCCTCATTTTACAAGGTGGTGATCTACAGTGCCTCACTGAACGAGTTTAAGAGTTTTGAAGAGAGCGAAACAAGTGAGAGTCTGCTGTCCAAGCTCATGCAACTAAGATGGGTGTGGTCTGGCGTCGTCGAAATGGAACAACTTACGATTAACGAGCTCTGAACGTTTTTGCATGATGGAGTCGTTTAAACTGTACAATGGCCAATAATACACGTTCGAAAGGCTTTGCTTGGTTCCTTGGTAGAAGCTTGAAATTCCACCACACAAAGAGCACATGTTCGATGTCTTTAAACGTGGCGAATCATCACGTTGAGATCACATTATTGTAAACAATCCATTCCTCATCACTAGTTTTCAGTTGCTTCAAAAACTGATACATGTAGTTTTCTCAATTAATGAGCACACGCGCCGTCAAATGAACTTCTTTGAGTTCATGAAGAACCCGAATATCGAACTGGCATACGTATTCCAGCTGCTTCAATGTTTCTGCAATGTCTTGTGGCGTTTTGCGTCGATTTGACTCGATCAATGCCTATTAAAAAATCCGACTTGTAAGACTTTTCCCGAAAACCTAAAGAAGCCAACCGCAGAAACTGATATAGCTAAGAAGCCTCCAAAATTACTATAGACTACTAAACTATAAGAAAAAAGAAATCAAACTGGAGGTAACTCCAAACCATCAGCTAAATGATTTTAATTAGAAAATGGATGGAAAAATTCTGCGACCTGGATTCGAACTAGGAACCTCGACTGTCATGGTCGACGCCTCTACCAATTGGGCTATCGCAGGGACTTGTATACCGCCATGCCCGCCTTCCATTGGGCTTTCCATCGTTAAGACACTTAGTCTACAAATGTTTGCTATAGCCCAATTGGTAGAGGCGTCGACCATGACAGTCGGAGGTTCCTGGTTCGAATCCAGGTCGGAGAATTTTTCCATCCATTTTCTAATTAATATCGATTGCTGAACTGTCAAAGCAGAAGCCCATTGATAGGGCAGGCACCTGGTTTGCAAGTCAGAAATTCCTCCTTTCTAAACCATGAGCTAGCTGGTGAAAATTTACTAAAATTTGATGGTATAAATTCGAGAGTTATAGCAAGTGTCCTAAAGTGTTACCCTGCTTGCTACGAGCCAGGTGCTTACCCTGTCACTGCTTGCTTAGCGATCTTTAGGACTCCCTGGTTCGGATCCAGGTCTCGTTTTTCATCTACATTTAAATATCTAATCTTGAACTATACTTTCAATTTTAGACCATCAGGTTATAGGGTAGGAAAGGTTTAGTTCGAGTCAGGCTAGGTAACGTAGAGTAGACCAGGTATGTAAATATGAAACTGGAATATTGTATGAAAATGATAAAAAATATTTTATTCGAAGTATTGCCCATCGCTGGCTATACATTTGTCCCACCTGTCTGTGGATGCCACGCCAAAAAAACTGTTTCTCTTTTGAGGTAAAGCAGTCATCGAGCCATTTTCGTAAGAAGTAAAGCGCGGCTCACCAAGTGCGTGTCCCATCGATGAAATAAGTAATAATCGGACGGAGCCAAGTCTGGTGAGTAAGCCGCATGCGAAAGTATAAATTTCCAACTAAACGCCTCATTCGTTACCTTGACCAGATTTACTGTGTGATTTGATGCATTATCATGAAGCAAAATCACTTTGTGCTACCTTTTTTGATATTCTGGTCGTTTTTCACGCAAAGCTTGATTCAAATCGATCAGTTGTTGTCGGCAGCGTTCTGTATTAACGATTTCGCCAGGTTTCAGGAGCTCATAATACAGGTCGTTGCATATCAAATGTCAGATTTCGAGGTGGGTTCCACGCTTCAGCACGGTTTCCACGTTCAGTAGCAAGTACCCATAACAAACCGGTACATTCCCAGATATAAACCGGGCGGGAGTGACGGACCTGGCAAATGAGCCACGCGGCAGACCGCCCAAAGTGTTGAATGACGCTGATCTGAAGCGACCTGTGGAAGAGGACCCGTCAAAAACTGTTCGGGACCTTGCAGGGGATCATGCTGTATCAATGTCGACTGTCAGTAGACACCTTAGGACCATCGGCAAGGTGATTGGTTTGATTTGTTTGGTATTAACGTCCTTTTCAACTGCCATGGTCATTTCAGGACGGCGTTATAGGGGCCGCAAATTTTGCCTCGCAAGGATTCTTTAACGTGCAGCAGGCAAACGACTACACGGGACCAACGGCTTTACTTCCCTTCCGAAGGAAGTGCGTGATCTCAGGATTTCCCCCTGAAAAATCCTCGTCGTCCTCGGCCGGGATCGAACCCGCGTACTCGGGCATCAGAGGCGATCGCGCAACCGCTGAGCCACCGAGGCCGATCGGCAAGTTGAAAAAGCAGGACAAATGGGTCCCACATGAACTTACGGAAAACCAAAAAAGAGCGTCGGTTAGAGGTGTGTACAGAATTGCTTTTGCGCCATGAAGAAGCGGGGATTTTTGATCGCATTGTCACCTGCGACGAGAAGTAGCTCATATACGACAATAGGAAACGGTCAGCACAGTGGCTGGATGCTGATGAACCCCCGCGACAGTTCCCTAACCCCCGTTGCACCGCAGGAAGCTCATGGTTACAGTTTGGTGGAACATCCGTGGTGTAGTGCATTACAGCTTCTTGCAGCAGGGGGAAACAATCACAGCTGCGACCTACTGTCGGCAAAAACCTCCACTTGTGCATCGCAAAGGCGTCCTTCTGCTGAATGACAACGCGCGACCGTGCAGGCGCTACAGGCTCTGGACTTCGAGGTGCTTCCACACCCCCCCCCCCCGCACTCTTCTGACCTCTCCCCTACCGACTAGCATCTTTTCCAGAGCCTGGACAATTTTCTCCGGAGGAAAACATTCCTAACCGAAGCAGACGTCGAAAACGCATTCCGGGAGTTTATTGATTCCCGTGAGCATGGATTCTATCGGAGAGGGCTCGAGAAGCTGCCAAATGGTTGGCAACAATGTTTGGATTGCAATGGGGGTTATTTCGAATAGCACGTGTGAAGGTGTCCTTTCTAGAAGGCCATTAAAGATGACCTCTGCAATCCGACATTTGATATGCAACGACCTGATATTACTTAGGTATATATATTGGACCAGGTAGATTAGTCTAAATTAGATAGGTTAGATAGATCAGTTCATGTTAAATTAGGTCAGATAGGGTAGGGTAATTTAAGAAAGGTGAACAGAAATGAAAAAACCATAATAAAAAAAGGACTTATGAAGAAAATGAAATGAAAATCTGTAACCAGGGGTTTCCAACAGGGCATGGGGCCCGCGAATTCAGTTTGAACCAGTTGAGAATGCGTAGCATTACATTACTTTACATAATAAGCAGTCACTGAACCTTACATTCTGACGTAATTGCTAAGTACGAGGGTGGGCTGAAAAGTAATGCCTCCATGGCTGTAACTTTTTTATTTTTTAACAGATTTTCAAAATTCGTTTTGTATCTGATACTCACATTTCTCCTCTATGTAATGCACTATTCACTTTTCGACATAGTCCCCATCCCTTTCCACGCATTGAGGACGAGGATTGAATGGCAGCTTTGGATCCTCTTCTGCAGCACGATAACGCCACACATCAGAGGGGGTTGCAGCGCCTACAGTTCAAAGATGAAAAACTGCAGTTCAAAAGTGAAAGACTTTGAACCTTGCGACTTTCACCACTTCCCAAAGAGGAAAGAGCACCTTAAGTTGCGTTCTGACGACGAGGTCAAACCTGCCGTTCGGTCTTGGTGTCGACAACAACCCCGGAATTCCTCTCCGACGGGTTCACCCGACTAGTCACGCGTTGGTATAATGCGTGGAAAGGGGTGGGGATTATGTCGAAAAGTGAATAGTGCATTACATAGAGGACAAATGTAAGTATCAGATACAAAGAGAATTTTGAAAATCGGTTAAAAAATAAAAAAGTTACAGTCATGGAGGCATTACTTTTCAGCCCACCCTCGAAGTTAACCAGATTATGGAATACCGACTTAAAGAGGTCTCGAACCAGGGATCAGAGCATCCAGATGTTCCCTCTACCACCTGGTTGGTCCCTGGTTCAAATCCAGATCCTTTCGTTTTTCATGTTAATATCTTATTTCGGAGGGCAGTAGCTCCAGTTCTTAAGAGGATAAACGCGATATAGTACAACAGCCGCTGGTGATCATTAAGTTTTTGTTTGTAACAATGCTTCCATATGATACACACGGTCATCTTCGGTCGGACCTTTTAGCCAGAGGCTATATACACAATCTATGCTCGGGGGTTTTGTGTTATTACATTGTACAAAGTTTATTTAGTTCGTTAATTTTTAAAAATAAATACAAACTTGTTAAGTAACATTAGAGCACGAGGGGGGCGAGTTTGATTCTAAACACAAGTTAAAATGTTTCCTTTCACTTTTTCTTTTTTTTCGTCTATTTTTGGTTGCAGGTCCCACACCACCCTGTCCGATGTGATTGATAGCGATGGACGTGATGGTTGTCAATGCTAAGGGCCCCTCGATGGACAACGGTCTCATTGACAACCGGAGCAAGCTGCTTCGATTGGCCGAGACGATCAAACCGACGCGGAGGAAGCCACCGCCCCCGAGGAAGGCGCTCAGTCTCAAGGAGGACCCGAGCTACACAAACATAGAGCACCTGGTGTTCGGCACCTACAAGAACAGGACTGGCAAGGTCGCTGTGGTCGACGCCAAGCAGCAGCAGCAGCAGGAGGAGGAGGAGCACGATGAGGACGAGCCGCCCACGCTGCGACCAGGTTCAGAAATGATTCGCAACCGACGCTCGGCCGCTGTTCCCTTGAAAGCAGGGTGTTACCACTCTCTGGACAGGTCGCGTTTACTCACGACCAGCAGCAGCCGGGCAGTTCCCACGGACGCCCATGCTAACGTCACTCTCCTCCATGTGGAATACCCACCAAGTACAAAGCAACAACAGCAACCTCCCGCCAAAAACCAGCACAAGATAACGGCCTACGTGACTCGTCCGCCCACGCAGCAACAGCAGAATCAGCAACAGCGTTCTCGATCAGAAGCCTCAGATGGTGGTGGTGGTGGTGGAGGTTCGCGAAAGAAGGAGAGCTCGCGCTGCCTCCAGCCTTCGAACCTCGCAAGAGCTAAAAAGACAGGAAACAAGGAAGCGATCGTTAACAAGATCAGCTCGAGTGAAGTGCAGGATCCAATTTGCTCTTCGTTAATGAACAATGGAGACGAAGCCGACAGCTCGAGCTCCTCCCTCAACACCAGCATGCTGACGACAACGACGACGGACACGACTAACTCATCCTTGTACTTAAGTGCTGACTCCCTGGGAGACTCTTCGGAGGAGCTGCCAATCCCACACCCGCCGTCTCCTGTGCAGCCGTCGTCGAGCAACAGCCGACGCTCTGTGTCCTCCATTCTCTCGACACAGCGCGCCAAAAACTCTCCCGCCGAAAAGCCATCGAAACTCGGTGGCCTGCAGCGTTCGTCCTCGATGGTAGCGCCGAACGGGGCCAAAAAAGCGCAACCCAAGACCAGCACAACAACAACAACAAGTACTCGACAATCCAAGGAGACGGCGGGACCTCGGAGGCACAGTAAAGGACTCGACTCGATCAAACTGGATCTATCGCGTTCCAATTCGAGCATAGACTCCAACGAAAGCTCTGGCAAAAGAGGCCCTGCCGTCACTACGCGGACTACCTCCAAAATCCCAACACACACCAGGACAACTCCCGCCAACAAGAATGCGGAAACGAGTAGTCGGCGCGCCAAGAATCTCACTCGGAAAGCGACAGAAGCGACCAAAAAGCCGACCAAAAACGAGGACGTCCACAAAGCCGATGACGTAGTGACATGCGTCAAAACTCTAACCCAGGAGGAGAACCCCCGCCCATCTTCGAGGACGTCGCCCGAGCGCTACAACCTCGAACGCCCAAACCGGGCGCTCTACACGTGGTACGAGACGCGCCGGCGTCCGAGCCTGGCGGCGGCGCAGCAGTCGCCGTGGCAACCGGAGACGCAACAACAACAGCCGCGGGCGTCCGCCTCCTTGCCCAAGTCTCTCCTCGTCAAGAAGGTGGCGCCGTCCGGTGACGAAAAGAGGAAACAGCGGCGGCAGTCGATCGCTTGCGATGGGACGCCCGCCAGCAGCGGTGGCCACATGAAGCGCGACGGCTTTCCCGCAGCAGCTCGGCAACGGCCGCCGTCGCCCCGTCACGACAAAAGCGTTAAGGTAAGCGCAATTTTTTACCCTTTACTCCACAAATACCGTCAAACTTTTAAAAATAAATCATTCACCTCAAAACCACTCATCATCCTAATCTCTAAAGCCAGCGAGGACTTGGTCAGTCGGTCGGTTGTGGTTTTTCAAACATTGATTATGAGCACCAATGAGTCATAGAAGGAGCGGTTTAAAAATTTTAATAAAAATTAACTGCAACCGCCTGACTTTCCAATTGGAATGAATTAAAAGGAAAGGGGGAAAAGGAAAGTGAAGAGCTCAATTCTGATTGGCTAATAACCTACTCAAAAAGAAATTTTTTTTTTCTCGCACACTAAAACTTCTCAAAAATTCCTCACCTTCTGTGCACCATCCAGAAGATTACAATTTTGTAAAAGAATTTCTTCTCGCTTTGCTGCCTATTCCTATCCATTTGTAGAAAAATAGTACTCGTGGTCCCTGGTTCAAATCCAGGTCGCGAAATTTTCCCTTTCATTTCCCCTCATTGTAATTATCTTTAGAAAATTGTATTTACTTCACTTTAACTTCCCAATCCCCATAAAATCACTTTGATGGATTGGCCGCATGCCAAAAGCCTATGGACAACATTCGCCAACTGAATTAGTACGAGTTGTTTTACTCTTCTTTAATGAGGTCCATATTGTTTCAAGGTAACGTCCCCAAGGATTTCCCGAAAAGAAGGAAATCTCAACCGACTCTAATCACACAACACAACTTGGGAAATGGTCTGTGTAACTGTGGCCAACTTTTTAATTTTGAATTTATTAACATTTATTCTGTTATTGTCTTGGACTCATTCGAAACGTGTATATCTGAACTACAGGGTGGTTATAAAATAAACCATTAAGGAATAACATAACCAAATACCGAAAGGTTAAACTAAACCATCCGCGGAACCATATTTTTAAACCGCACTATGTTAACATTGCAAGTTTCTAATGGACCATAATGATACCATTAAACCACGTACCTTTGAATCAATTTAGATTATCATTAATTTTACGTTATATTCCTTCATGGCACATCATTCCAAGTTGTTTGATATATTACATGCCATATCTTAGCATTGAAAGTTCCAATGAACCATAATGGTTCCACAAAACCAGGTGCCTTTGAACCAATTTCGCCTATCAATAATTTTACGTTATATTCATTCCTGACACATCATCCCAATTTGTTTGATATACATATCTTATCATTGAAAGTATTTGACATATCTTATCATTGAAAGTATTTGAGGATGTCATAAGGGTAGCATTAAAGCATGTGCCATTGTTTCGATTTTAACCATTTTCAAAATGGTTCATTCCCGGACCCATATTTATCAATTGGCGAAAATATAATTTATATCCGCTTCTATCTCGTCATTACTTTATATCTCTCTCTCCATTGAAAATTGCTAGGTGGGGTCGTGAAGGTACCATTTGTGCACGTGCTATTCAGCCGATTTATACAACCTGTGACAATAAAGTTCGGTGAATGACGTCAAATTGCTAACGGTCGTAAGAGTGCACCATCGTTGTATCCTGCCCCAGACAGGTCGAGACATTTGAGAGAATCAGCGCTGCGAGTGTGTTTAAACAGAACATTGAAGAGAGAAGGCGTAGTACGCGCGGTCGAAACCCAAAATGGATCAGCGAACGAAAGAGACTCATGAAATGATGATAACAGTTTACAAAGAAAGTGCTATTACTTTGAAGTGTGTTTATGAGTGGTTTAAACGGTTCCGAGGAGGCCGGAACACCGTAGAAGACGCCCCCCGAAGTGGCCAGACATCCAACGTAATGTTACGACCCAACTGAAGGCTATCCCTAAAAACGACTACGCCAGGAGTTTCCAGGACTTGTACAGGCGTTCCCAGAAGTGCATTACCATCGACGGGGATTACTTTGAAGGATACTAACTGCTGTTTCATCTAAGCGAGCAATCCACTCTCAATATGCCATCATTCACCGAACTTTATTGTCACAGATTGTATAATATTTGTGTTTGGTTCGTGCCATGTACCATATTCATCGACTGACGAAAACAGATTTTGAAACCTTTCATAGCCTCGGAGGAGTTACAGACAGACAGACAGACAGACAGACGTTTCCCCCACACTGATAGCATAAAGCACCTTTCGGTACTTAATAAGTTCGCCTACTCAGAACCCTCCAGACCCCAATCTAATGAACCGATTGTGATGCAAATTGAAATGTAGGCTATTCAAACCATGGGGGAGAGAACTGCAGGAAGAAAAAAATTAGTGCAAATTTTCACCATCAGGTGAAAATGTGGCGCTGTGGAATGACAAAAGGAGATTTCAAAACAAGTTGCGTTTATTGTTTTAAACAAGCAGGAAAGGTTTTTGTTTGCTTACAGCATATGTTCAGTATGTCCGCCCCCTGCGTCAATGACCTGTTGGAAGCGTAGCACAGCATTATCAATTGTTGCATGAAGCGTTTGCCAGGGAATGTCTGAGACATGTCGTGAAATGCGCTTTCACTGCTCTTTCTAGGGTGAAATGCGCTTCGTCTGACCATAGAATGCTCCACGGCCACAGATTTTCAACCACTCTCCGATAAGCAAAGTCAGCGCGTTGAGAGGGATTTTGATGTTTTAGCTGTTGTGTCACATGAATCTTGTATGGGTACCAATGCAGAATGGATCGCAAGACCTTTCGCACCGTGGACCAAGGGATGGACAATTTGCGTGCTGTTGCTCCACCACTGCAACAGCCACGTCCTCGACAACTTCGTCTGCTCTCTTGCGCCGTCCTCTTCCTGGTGCGACAGCCAAATCGCCAGTCGTTTCAAATTTCTTTATCATTTTTCGCAATCCAGTACCCTTTTCGCAGTCCTTTTAGACGATGCTATGCTCGCAATGCAGCTGGACTGCTGCTATCATTCTGGTAAAACAACTTGACCAACAGTGCGCGTTCTTTCTTGCTTAAAACCATGATCTTTGGTGAAATCTTTTCATTAAACATAATGTAATGAATGGATCAACCCATTCCATTCTGATTAAGTTGACTTTCTAATTGGCATTCACTTTCTGTTAATAAGGCCGATATTGAGAACGACCATATGCTGTCATCAAACAAAAACCATGACTGCCTGTTTAAAACAATAAAACTACTTTTAAAAATCTCCATTTGTCATTTCACAGCGCCTGGTGGTGGTGAAAATTTGCACAAATTTTTTTCTTTCCGGAATTCTCTCCCCCATGGTCTGAATTTTTCTTTCAATTTGCATCACAATCGGCTCATTAGATTGGGCTCTAGAGGGCTCTGAGTAGGCGAACTTATTTTATAACCCACCCTGTACAATCAGACATCGGACATTCGCGAGGTCAGGTTCCAGAACCCTTCGCGAATAAGGATTCGCGGATGTTTGGCATAGTCACTAAAATAGTAATATATGCTTATTTCTATAGTTGAAACCCTAAATTTGATTCCAGTGATGCTCCTAAACACTTTAATTTCCTTTGAAAGTTAGCTTAATGCATTGCACTTAAAATTACAACAATAAATGTTTGATGTAAAAATAGAGCACACTACCGCCTAACGCATATTTTTCAACTGTCACAGTCACTGTACAATATACTAATGTTACCCCTACTAATTCATAAAATGGGCATTGGCTGCAGTCTTCTTTTGCATTCATAGTAAGATAAAATGAATAAACGAACCCGGATGTGCGAGAAAATCGCGGATGGAAATAAGTTCAGTTCCAGTGAAATTTACTTAGGATGCCTTTAATTTTACTTAAACTAAACGTAAACAAAGCATTGTACGACAAAAGGTCCAAAATCAAAATTGAATTAGTTCGCGGGGGAAATTCATTAGTTAAAAAATTACCCCCCCCCCCTTGTGAGGGGGACTGGGGGTAGGTTTGAAATCTTAAATAGGATCCCCTATTTTCAATGGTATATTCAGATTGTACACAAAATTCGAGAAATGTTTTATTCTTGGTGATATTTCAATTGACCAACCGTTTAGGAGATAGAGGACCTCAAAGTGTGGAACTTTTAAAGTTTTGAACCCAATTTTATCGATGAAGACAAAGAGATAGAGAGAGAGTGGGTCTTACAGTAGACATTCCTAATCTACTTTTTAATGCTCTTTAACAATCCCAAGTCAGAATTTTAAAAATCCAATATTTTTCAACACACACGCATAGACTGTCTCCATAGGACTGCTGCCCCCAAAAGTTTACTTGTGCACTAAAAAATTTTGAAGATATGCTTAGTTTCCGAGATATTCAGTTGTCTCAAGATAAATGCCTCACCTTGAATAATGTATTCTATTGATTGAACATGCGAATCTGTTGTACATTATCGCCCCACCCCCCTCACAATTTCTGATCACGTGATGCTACTTCCGGTCACCGCGTTAGGCTGTATTACTTTTTCCTTTCGAAAATCTGGTCACCTTATGTATAAAGCACGTTCAATGTGCAGCTTGTATTGACAGTGAAGACCAATGTTAAATGGTATCGAACAAAAGTGAATGATGCGCTTGCATCTTACGGGCAAAAATATGATAAAACTCATTTAAAACTTTTAAAAAAAAAACGTTAAATAAAATGACAAAGCTGAAAATAACCCAAAATAAGCTTATAAGAGCAATGATTTTGCGATAGCCCAATTGGTAGAGGCGTCGGCCATGATAGTCGAGGTTCCTGGTTCGAATCCAGGTCGCAGAATTTTTCCTTCCATTTTTCAATCGAAGAGCATCTCCAGTTTATAGTCATTCTTATAAGAGCAATTTAATTATTAATATTAAAAAAAAAAATAAATTGATGTTCTGGTGGTCTCCTTTTTAATGATAATTAATTAAAATAAATAAACAAAGAAATAAATAATAAATAACATAAGTCACCAAGAGTTAATAGATAGAAGAGTCTTGATGATCTTGAAGAAAAAGAAGATGACTCTTGAAGAAAGGCTTGATGATAAAAAAATATTTTAGTCGGATGGAGAAAGTCTTGATGAACTTGAAAAAGTAGATGTAAAGTCTCGAAGAATAGTCTAATGAAGCAAATTTTGATGATGAAAAACTTGGAGATTCAGGCGGTTATGTTTTGAAAATTTGGAAGTCAGATGGTAAGTGATGGCGATTAACGTTTGCGAGGAAACTTCTCAAAATATAACCACCTGAATCTTCAAGTTTTTCATCATCAAAATTTGCTTCATTAGACTTCACATCTACTTTTTCAAGCTCATCAAGATTTTCTGCACCCGACTAAAACATTGTTTCATTATCAAGCCTTTCTTCATCTTCATTTTCTTCAAGATCATCAAGGCTCTTCTATCTATTGACTCTTGGTAACTTATTTATTTATTCATAAAAAAAAAACAAAAAAAAACTATTACAATGACCCTATCCAGAGCCGGTATGGCCTCTAGGCCGACAAGTGCGGTCTCCGGAGGGTAAAACATAAATAAAATAGTTGTTTATAAATTATCTGTATTTTTAATAATAATTAATATTGATGGTATGTTAGTCAATTTAGGGGGGGGGGGGGGGGG
>JAHWFO010023234.1:276954-301563 GCA_023313115.1 Rhysida immarginata | reverse complement strand
TTCAGGAACGGTATATGTTATTTATTTATTTTAATTAATTTTTATTAAAAAGGAGACCACCAGAACATCAATTCAACATTAAAATCTCCTCCTTAATTAAAAAAAATTAATTCAAAGTCAATGAATCACTAGCTCGATATTCGCGGCAGATGATTAAATTTCAAATAAACTTTAATGGCGGAATGGTACGTTTCCACAGGCCTACCATCAGGTCATGAAACTGATTAAAATCAGAAAAAAATTTCCCTGTGGGGGGTGGTGGGGATCATTTAAACCTTAATTATTCCAAAATGGCTCTTCGCAGCCAAACAGATTCTTTTCAAAAAAAAAAAAAAGGTTCGTCTCAATGAGAGGGGGGCCTGCAGTTCATGTCGCTTAATTTGTGTTTGAGTCGATGAAATGAATGCTTCTGCCATTTCTTCATTTTTGGTATTAAAAAAATAATAATAATAATTTCTCTAAAAGGCATGCCTCTACCCATGCCTCTACCAACCTCTGATAAATTTCTTATCATAGAGGTTGGTAGAGGCATGGGCCATGATAGTCGAGGTTCCTGATTCGAACCCAGGTTGCAGAATTTTTCCTTCCATTTTTCTATAGAAAAACTCTAAGTACAAATTAATTTTTTTATATACATATACATGTCGAGTTTATTGGGTTTGGTTCGCTGGTTTGAACGCCACATCCATTTTTTAATTTTTAAAAAAGAATTAATATCTCTAAAAAGGCTGACCGAATTGACATAAAAAATAAGCCAAGCGACAATTTAAGTTTCCCTCTACGTATGTGTAATTTGTATTCGGTTCTGCTATTTGCCGTTTTGGAGAAGTTAGCTGCACAATTTGGTCACATGTGTACTTAAATAGGTACTCATGGAAATTTTTTTTTCTTCAAAATTTCAACATATCTTTTCATAAATAATAATGATTATAAACTGGAGATGCTCTCCAAGTTTTCTATCTTTTCGAATCATGAGTTCTAAGTCTATTTCAGAAAAAAAAAGTGAGTTTCGGAAACGAATACTCGTAGTGAGTAGTAGGCCAAAAGGAAGATGAGATTGATGACTGCTGCTGCCTCCTGTTGAGTTTTCAGATGTCGAAGCTAATTCCAACATCTGACCAAAGAAAAAAGGATTTTTTTAAAGTTTTAAGATTTTTTTTTTTTAAATTATGAAACTGTTACGAAACACATTTATATCCTGAGCCTAAACATCATTAAGCACCCCCCCCCCTCCTTCCCTCAAACAGAACACAGATTTAAACTCTCATATAAATTTGTTTGAGAATCGCGTAATAAACTGTTGAAACAAACAATAGCAAATTGAGTATAAATCAGTATTCTTAACAGTGTCCCCAAGGTAGCCATTTGTTACATTCTACGTGTTCTTCAAAGCAATATTTTCATATAGTCTTTAGGCAATTTCAAATTAAAATTCCAATCATGTTTGAAATGCTTACTTAACATCAAGTAAATAGTAAACCACTATATGATGTACGAAGGGTCCTTTAACGATAAGTCAATTCATTTCAAAAATGCTTATGGCCATTTTAACGGTCATTTTTAGGCTTTTTTCGTTTTTAATTTTTGTCAAATTTTACTTGGTCTTTGATAAATAAAACATATAACTTTAATAATCTATTAATATGGGAAAAGAATTATTTTGTTACTACCTCGTCCAAAGACTTTAAAATACCCTGTATATCCTGAAAAGATTAAAATTATAAAATAATAAAAATCACAAAAAAGAATATTTGAAGCAATTGAAAGAAATTACATTAATTCTTAAAATAACTTTTTTAACTGAAATACATGGCGACGACTTTAGGACACCCTGTATTACGCTAAGTCGACTTAGCTAAACTTGGCCATAAGATATCTGTCTAATTTATAAACAATATTTTTTTTTTAATTTATTAGGTCATTCTATTCTTAATGACAACACTCCATTGAAATGAAAACCTTGAACCTCTCTTTATTAATAATTGATATTCCCCTACTAAACCGCTAATCCTAATCCCTCGAAATTTAAAAAAACTTCATACAAAGGAATTTGTTATTATCAAAATGAAACAGTCCAATCTATGGGCTCAGTAGCTTATAAAGCTAAATTTTAATAGCCAATTAAAAACATCGCAATGGCTGCGAAATTAATTTCGAAAATTTAATTAATTTCGAAATCTCTTTTCCATTGTGAGAGAGTGATATAACAACAACGTGACGCCATAATCCTGCTGAGCCAGTTCTAACAGAGAAATTTGGGTTTATGTTGCGATCCACAACATCCAAGGTTTTCATAGGTGCTGTACGTTTTGGTAGGTTTTCACTTGTGGAAGTATTTTGTAATTTAATATTTGAATTTATTAAATAAATTACTTCCTTTTAATCTAATAAGATAAAAGTTAAATTAAATAATAATATTAAATGAAGTCACTTTTCAAGTTCACAATAGTCAATCTTTTGGATTCTTGATGTTCTGGTCTCATATGATCAATATTGATGTGAAGACGTGGCTGATGATTACTTTTTAAGAGTATTCTTCCAGCTAATTCCATCATGTCTGTATTTATTTATATTAAAATTCAACTTAAAAATCAGTTCAAAATTCATAAAAAGTTTTTGCAAAGTAATCATCATGGAAATCATCTTAGAAGTGGCCATATCAACAATAGATAACATCATCTATGACCAGAAAGCCAAGGATTCAAAAAAATTGACTGTTAGTGGTCTTGAAAAGTGACTTTCAATTAATATTATTATTTAATTTCAATTTTTACTTCATAAGATTAAAAGGAAGTAATTTATTTAAGTTCGTGTTCAATTTGGTAGGTTTTCTTGGGCTTTCTTTGGTTTGTAGGTTTTCTTAGGTTTTGTAGATTTTGTTAGGTTGTGGTAGGTTTTTGTAAGGATTTCTCCATAAATCAATTATCAAATTTGAAAAAATTCCCAACAATATGAAAGAAATAAAACATAAAAAAAATATAATTGATATAATAACACCCCATCCCCTCCCTATTTACCAATGTAACTGAGCCATCTTAAATTAAATTCTAGGTTTATTACAACATTCAACAAAATATTTTAAAATCCATAGAGGGCTAATGATTTTTCAATTGAAAAATGGAAGGAAAAATTCTGCGACCCGGATTCGAACCAGGAACCTCGACTATCATGGCCGATGCCTTTACCAATTGGGCTATCGCAGACACCACGGACAGCCAAGCTTGAAAGCCCAATGGGAGACGAACCTGGTCCGCAGATTGAGAATTTCTCCACTCCAAACCATCAGAAAGTTGAAACCTTCGGTGGCCCCCCCAATCCCCAGATCTCACTCCAATTGAGCATTTGTGGGACGAAGTCGAACGAACCATCAGACGGCTGATCCACCACCGTCCAATCTAGCACAACTAGACAGTGCTATCCATCAGGCATGGTGTCAGATTCCTCCCACCACCTTCCAACATCTCGTGGAATCAATGCCACGAAGAATGACCGCAGTATTAAAGGCAAAAGGTGGCCCAACGAGATACTGACAGGGTGGTCATAATAATATGTATATGTGCCCTATAACTTTGACTGCTTGGCAATCTTTAGCACAGATGGAAGCAGCTTCAGTGTCTGCGGAATATTTCCTTTAATTTTTTCCCTAAATCTTTGTTCGAATCTAAATTTAATTCCTAAAGTTGAAGCATAACTTCAGTTACCTTCTGCTCTTATACTTTCCACATGCAGTTTTTAAGAAGAAAAAAAAAACATTTTTATAACAAACAGGAATTTATAAAAAATAACAACACCAACTCGAAAACCCCTGTAAGAGCAATACGCTTTAAAAGACACGACATACACACGCAAGTCAGAGATAAGAGTGAGAGCAACACATTACGAATTCAGTTAAACGACACTAGGAGATTCCCTCAGGATTCAACAAACGCTGAAGAAAAGTTGAAATTACCTTTAAAATAGAAGAAAGATGTCCCCACGAAAACAGTGGGCGAGCGGCGTCACCCGTGGCAACAAACAGATACAGCCTCTCGTCGCCATGGCAACGCCAACGCAAAAGAGCAGAATGGCGAACGGCGTCGGCTCTTCATCACAGGTGAGTTGTTCCTTCCAGGTGAGAATAATTCAAAAAGAGCGAGATAGATAGTTAGATAGAAAGAAAGATTAAAGTTTAGAAACGACAGGCCATAAGTTGCGTTCCCGCTAAGTCGAAACGATAAAAAAAAAACTTGGTGTGAACATTTCATATGTTTGCGGGAAGAACCACTTGATGATGGTTCCAGTTTAAACGCAAACATTTCGCTGTAAGCCACCCACCCGCTATAACGACCTCGGTGAGCTCGGCTCGGAAATTTTCCTAGATATTTCGCAATTCGTAAGCTTAAGCTAGCCGCTTGCACAATTAGAGGAAACGAATTGGATTTTTTTAAATTAATTAATAATAATAACACCTGAGGTCGATGAAATAGATTACTTAATCACCTTTTAGTGTTATTACTTCACTCCTAATTATAATTTTCTAAATTAAGCCAATTTTTCTCTAGCCGATTTAGATCTTCACTAATTTCACACAAATTTAGTACGCTGATTTCAAATGTCAATCACAGTTTCATGTATGACGTCAGAAATTCCCATATGTTTATTCACACAATAGTTATCCAACTTTCTGGAGCAGCTATAACCTAATAATCAGTTTCTTTTTCATTAGTGGCCTGTGTGCTCGTCTCCGAAACGCTTTTTTTTTTTTTTTGGTAAATGACTTGTTTGGCTCTGATGAGCCGTTTTGTGTTATTAATGGCCCCCCCCCCCCCAACAGAGATACTTTTTTTCTTTTTTGAATCTGTTTCATGACCTGGTGGTAGCCCTGTGCGAATGCGCCATTCCGCCATTACAATTTATTCTTTATTTATTTGATTATTATCTTATGACCCTATCTCGATTGGTTTCCTCAAGTGAAGCTTTCCTTAGGGCCATATCACTAATAACTTTCTGAACTGAGTCTTCCTTTAGCAATAATGAACTGATATTGTTATTATAACCAAGTGATCCTTATCTTAACAACATCAGTGTATTAGTGATATGGCCTTTAGTCTTCACAGCGTTGAGTTAAGGAACATTTGCTTACAACAATGTTAAGTCATTAATTTTCTTGCTAAGGAAATTAAAACAGATTTAGCCATTAATATTCGATGGAAACGCTCTTCATTGTTTTTCATTTACAAAAGTAGTTTAGGTGACTACTGCAATTTTCTTCAGAGTGGTCCACTTTGGAAAGTCAGGGAGATTGACTTCGATCGGCAAAGTCAGAGAAGCTAAATATAGTCGGGAAGTTGAATTTACCAATTATCTTGTTTTGATGCAAAATGGATGTTTACTAATAGGAAGGGTAACCCCCACTACTAGCAGCTGCAGTGAGGATGTCCCTAAAATCCGTGGGCAGATACGGCATCACTAAAAGATAGCAGTTTCCTCTGGTCTGGGAAAGTCACGGAAATTAAATTTGGTCGGGCAAAGTCAAGGAACAAGAGCCTCGATTCACTTTTAACCTACCAACATGCACTGCGTTTATATGCACACTTTCGATCCGGATCGAAAGACCAGTTTCAAGTCAATCTTGAAAAAAATGGGATGTAAACAGGCTTCAACACCCCGATCCGGATCGAAAGAGTTGGTTTGAAACCAGGGAAGCATGCCTCAGGAAAGAGGTCAAACCACTATGCGCATGTAAACACCCCGATCAGGATCGAGTTTAAATTTGCTGTTTGGTTGAAAGAAAAGAATATAGAAAATAAGTTCTTGGTTGATTTACACCTCAACACAATAAATATCTATAAATAAATAAATGAATAAATTTTAAAATATATTGCATGTTTTAGGTTGTTTTTTTTTTGTAATTTTTTTTTTTTTTTTATCAAAATGTCATTTTTCCAAATTAAAATTTTTCAAACTTCTATCAAATTGGGGTTTTTAACAATATTTAATAATTTTGTATCAAGTTGTAATTATTAAATTAACTTTTATATTTATATCAAATATTTCAATTTAACAATTTCTATTTTATTAAATTATAATTTGATAATTATTAATAATTATTATAATTGTAATTTGATAATTTTTATAATTTAATAAAATTAAAATAAACTATTAAATTGAAGTTTTTGATATAAATCTAAAAATTAATTTGATAAAAATGTATTAAAATTATGTTTTGATAAGAATGTATAAAATTATATTTTGATAAAAATAAGTATAAAAAACTTAAACATGCAAATGCATTTTCAAAGTTATTAAGGATTATTATTTTGAGGTGTAAGTAAATCAAAAACTTGATTTAGTTAACATTATAAATAACCTCAACCTTATTATTTATATATAGAAAATTTTAATTGAAAACAAAATTTAAAGGAAAAATCAATAATTACAAATTTATTGTTTGTCAATTATATTTCCAGACGATAATAATGAGAAAATTTTTAAAAATTGTATTTCAGAGGAAGCGTAATTCAAGTGATAAGGCCGACTGAGCCAACAATGGCGGATTCTGTAGCAGATAACAAGTCTGGCGTACTTTCCTAATCTAGAGCTTTACCCACAGGGCATCTTATAGGACTCGATCCGGATCGAATCAGATGCATGTAAACACGAGGCATTTTTGGATTAGCTCAAGTCGATCCGGATCGAAACGTGCATGTAAACGTAGTGATTGTAGGTTAAAACCAACTACTTTCGGCATTTAATCCCAAAATATGATAAAAAGGCTGCTAGCCTATTTCCTGATGAAGGCAGGATTAACAGTAACCTCACAAAGTCAGAGAAGTTAAATTTGGTCGAATAAAGCTACAGAAATTGAACTAGTCCAGGAAATTTTCCTTATATCTGAAAAGCCAGGGGAATTTCCCTAGCAGAAGAACCTGAGGGGCAAACTTCCTGCTCCAACTTCCTATAAGCCACGCTGGACGTATTTGTCCAGACCTTTAGCATGAGTGAATTCTTATTCATTTAATTGTATGAACGCACTTCCGATATTTTTTTTTCAAATTCTCAAGTTCGAGAACTGTAAGTATTGTATGTATCTTCCAAAGATGGCCAGATAATGAACTGCATTACTCCCAGCATACGGTTAAAACTGTAATTCCGTAACTCATTGGTAAGGGAAACTAAAAATTTAGTCAGGAAATATGCATGAGAGAGCGGACATTCTGCTTCATGATTCCTCTGAACCTTGGAAAAGCAGTCAGCTCAAAGCTCCTACTTTTCTTCTCTGAAGTTACCAAGAAATTTTGTGGGCCATCAGATATAAAATTAGCACTGAGGAAGCAACGCTTTTCATAAATGCCTATCACCAAACCCAAAATAGGTCTAGCATACAAATGAGAGACCAAGTTATTGTCACATATTTTTACTCAGCATGTACAGGTTGAGAATCTCTCATGAGTAAGGAAAAAAGGTCCTAGGTCTTATTTTGCAAAATATAGAGACGACTGCGTAAACGTAGGCCAGCAGTTTGTGAAAAAAAAACAGGACGTTTATTAGGATTCGGCAAAATTCATCCTGCAGTCAGCAAAAATTACGTTTATAGTCATTGAAGAACCATTGGCGGTTGATATATGAGGTATATAGTACGCATCAGATCGTTGCATATCAAATGTCGGATTTCGAGGTGGGTTCCGCGCTTCAGCACGGTTTCCACGTTAAGTAGCAAGTACCCATAACAAAGTGGTACGTTCCCAGAGATAAACCTATCAGAGACCAGCTGCCAGAAATTTGCATGACTGCGATGATATTTAATAGAGTTTGAACCCAAGCGAAGGTAGTCATACGAATTACGTGTGATAATGCATTACGATAATAATTATAAACTGGAGATAGTCTCCAAACACAGGTAATAATTTTTCGATTGAAAAATGGAAGGAAAAAATTCTGCAACTTGGATTCGAACCTGGAACCTCGACTATCACGGCCGAAGCCTCTACCAATTGGGCTATCGCAGACCCGGACACATGGGCTTTCAACTATGACAACTTGGTTGTCTTTAAGACACCTTGTGAATTGGCAGAGGCGTCGGCCAAGATAGTCGAGGTTCCTGGTTCGAATCCAGGTCGCAGCATTTTTCCTTCCATTTTTCAAACGAAAAAATTACGAGTTCAGATTGAATCACACTGCATCCAACGCCTCTCGAAACATCAATATGGTATTCGGTGTAGGCACCATAAACGAACATACTGTCCAACGTTGGTTCCGAAAATTCCGGGCGGGAGTGACGGACCTGGCAAATGAGCCACGCGGCAGACCGTTCAACGTGTTGAATGACGCTGATCTGTAGCGATCTGTGGAAGCGGATCCGTCAAAAACTGTTCGGGAGCTTGCAGGGGATCATGCTGTATGAGCGTCGACTGTCAGTAGACACCATAGAACCATCGGCAAGGTGAAAAAGCAGACAGATGGGTCCCACATGAACAGTTTAGTAGAACATCCGTGGTATAGTGCATTACAGCTTCCTGCAGCAGGGGGAGACGATCACCGCTGTGATCTAATGTCGTGAACTGCATCGTATGCACACAAAACCGTGTCGCAAAGGCGTCCTTCTGCTGAATGACAACGCGCGACCGTGCAGGCGCTACAGGCTCTGGGCTACGAGGTGCTTCCACACTCCCCGTACTCTTCGGACCTCTCCCCTACCGACTACCATCTTTTCCAGAGCCTGGCCAATTTTCTCCGGAGGAAAACATTCCTAACCCAAGCAGACGTCGAAAACGCATTCCGGGAGTTTATTGAGTCCCATGACCATGGATTCTATCGGAGAGAGCTCCAGAAGCTGCCAAATCGTTGGCAACAATGTTTGGATTGCGATGGGGGTTATTTCGAATAGCACGTATGAAGGTGTCCTTTCTAGATTGCCATTAAAGAAGACCTCTGCAATCCGACATTTAATATGCAACGACCTGATACTATGTCCGTATATTTCCGTGTAGCGGTGATATCCAGTAATGCATACAAGTGGCAAAGTCAGTGATATTATTTGGTGTGCATGGTTTCGGGCTTCTACGCGCGGCATAATAATTTGCTTTAGTGAAGAAGGCGTCTTTTTTTCCAATCATCCATTGTCGCCCAATTTCACGCGAATCTGATACAACCCTATATGTAGCCCCGCATGCAAAACATAGCCTTGTTCACTGGATTGATTTGTTGGACTATGCTATGTACGATAGACTCTAAGTTGCTGCTGGACGTCATTTGGTATCCTTGCGCCAGTTTTGATAGCTACACAAGACAGCGTCACGTGATCCCAGTAGTCGCGTTCTCACAGATATACAAGGATTTAATATACATTTCGGTTGCCAGTGATTTTAGGAAATTTAAATACTTACAATCACTGATGTGGTGTAAAATTCTGTAGTTATTAGGAATTGCAGCATTGCAAGGTAGTGATTCGCGTTATTCTACTTGACAGTATGCCTGCTTGGGCTTTCATCTGCAAGTCGAGGTGGCGGGATCTTCAAACCTTCCAAAATGTTACCCTCCATTCCACTGTCAGAAGAGTTGCCAACAATCTCTCCATCTATGAGGATCTTGGGATGACCCATATTTTCTTATGTCCAAACACTTCTCAGGAACATGCTGCCTCAGATGGAAATTCATGAAAATACTGTGGTTGCCGGTATTCTGGACCACTCACTCGTTATTAGGGGTCCCCGTCATATCCTGGATGTCATTTTTGAGGACATTAACAAGGCCGACTTCCCCAACTATTAGATCTCCTAGATCCTAGTTTTCTGGGTTCGCTATTTGTCAGTCTGCAATCTGATTCTCGTCCCAACCATGAAGTCTCTGGATGACTTAATATATTCTTTCCCATTCAGTGAACCTCATTTGGTTTATTTTTTAGGCGAGCGTGTAAAGTAAGCTAGGCTCCTCGACCACTCGTGCAACTTTTTTTCACTACACTGATTGATTGTCGATTATACTATCATTAGGGTGTGTCTGAAAAGTCCGACCGGTCACCAACAGGTTACGTGGCACGATCGGCGGCCGTTTGCTTCCGTTTGTTCGTTCATTGTCACCGCGGTCGTGAGCATTTTGCTTCAAAATGGCGTCGCAGCAAGTTCCTCTTCATATTTCGCCATCTCCTTTCTTTAAAATATATTTATTACATCGGGCACTCGAACACTTGAATTTTCTACTTTCGTCCGCCATTTTGATTCTACTCACCGAGGCAGCCGACCGCAACCGGTCGCGTTATGGAAACGCTCATCGCGACCGGTCGTTACTTTATGAATCGAGGGTCGTCCGAATCAGGAGAAAATTTAAAATGAATAAAGCCAGTTATGTATGCCTGCATCGTTCCCGCATCGATCGGACATAAGTCGAAATTTCGAGTCAGTCACTGGTGGCTCCAAAACGAGCTTTGCGACGGGCTTTGAAAGGTCGCGACCGGTCGGACTTTTTAGACACACCCTTAGTCATGCTGAAAGAAGGCCGTGTAGCTGAAAGATCTGCAGATCCACAGTTCTTTGGATAATACTAAATGAATGAGGGGCTCCCATCTTGCAACACCTTTGATAGGTACACAAGACGACGGCACGTGACCCCAGAAGCCGCGCTTTCAAAGATACAGGCACAATCCCTATTTGTCATTTATCAAAATCTGATAAATCGGCAGCAACTTTCCCATTCTAGCACTAGACACAATACTCACAGAAAGCCGGTTCTGGAGTGGGATATACACGTTCGTACGACAGACGCGCTTATCTCTCCAGGTTAGGTTTGTCAAAATTTAAAGGGCCTTTCGGCATAGATCATTGCATTTTCGATCACACAATAGTTTCATCGAGCAAGACCGAATCTGTTTATTTCCATAAGCCCCGAGGGCTCCACGAATGCAACATGTTGTCCTTGCAAGGTCGAGAACACATGCAATTACAGATTCTTCCCCATTTATATTCACTCTAATCATTCATGGAGAAAATTCATCCCTCACTTAATAGCCTAGGTTTCGCCATCTTCTCTAACAACGCAGATTTCGTAAAACCGACCTCATTGTAGGTCACTGAATATTAAGCTCATTGAATGGATTCCTTAACAGAAGAGAGACAGGGTATGTAGACGAAAATAATGATCACGTGTCGCGCATAACCAAAACGACGGAAGACGGGTGCCGGGAGGAGGGGGTCACCACTGATTCTTCGCACGTGTTCGTCCGGTGGGTGTCTTGGGGGTTTTAGGGTAGAGGACGCATGACTTGTGTTGCATCTTTGCTCGCGTGTCTTTCGTTTCCGTGGCCTTTTAAACATTAAAGCGATAAAGAGGGGGATAAGAGGCGAGTGCGGGGAACGTGCGCCAGGTGTCGCCACTGCGCTTCATCTCTTCTTCCCCCTGCAAACATCTGCAGATGGGACCTTTTGGGTGATGTTTCGTCGCGCGTGGCATCCCATCTGGCGTCGGGGAAAGAGAAGAGAAATCTTCTCGGCGGATGACAGGGCCAGGTGGAGGCAGGAAAGGTTTTAGACAACTTGAGCAGGTTCAGACCATTCCGATAGGGAGAGAAGAAAGTGGATAGAAAGAGAGAGAGAGAGAGAGGAGACGCTGTTTTCGCTCTCCATGTTTTTTTAGGCCACCTCGATTTCTTTCTCTCTTCAAATTCAGAAGAAAGTCGAGGCCACTTTGGAGCCACTTTTCTTAAAACTTCCATCGGATTCTCCTTTTTGCTTGCCCTACATTGAAAAAAGCGTACACACAGACCTCGCTACAGCGAAACTCCGATGCAAAAACAACGAAACTCGCTGGAACCGCTGCTATCGTACATTCATAAAACATTTGTAAAAACAAACAAAAATAGCCCGAAAAATGCATTTCCAGCTTGCTTCTTGAAAAGCGCTTACAAAATTTATTATAAAAAAATTATTTTATATAAAATAAAAAAAACATCACGGTTGCCCTCACCCAAATAGTGCGAAGGACTCATTAATTTTAAACGTCAAGACGGCAATATTTTTGCGCTATGACAGGCTAAGGAATCCACAAAAAAAAAATAAATTTTTATAAAATAAGTTATTTTTTTTATAATTTTTCCCCCAAATAATTTTTTTCTAAATTTCCTAAAATAAAATTTCCTAAACTTTTTCCAAAAAAGGGGCCTTTTTTTTTCCCTTTTTTTTAATCTTCCAAAATTATTTCTAAATCGATGGATTTGACACTTGCAAAACTTTCAGCCTCAACACAGGATGTGTGTTCTAAAGTGTTTGATAGGTTTTTTATATAACTTTGGAAGTTCCTCCTCTTCCAAAACGACTTTTTTCCCTTAAATTTCCTCAAAAAACCTTTTTTCTAAAATTTTCAAAACATATTTCTGAGCTTTCCAAAAAAAAAAAAAATAAAAAATGTTTAAAAAAGATAGATTAACTGAATTTCCTCTCCCTTGCTATTACAAAAAATGAGATTACATAAAAGTACAGAAGGTAAAAACTCAGAACAAATTTACATATGGATTAATCCCAACAAAAAAATTTATCAAAATTACACATGACTTGAATTGTATCAACTCATTGAGGCGAATAATTTTTGTAAATAATGAACTCCTCCCCCAAAAGCCCCCCCCCCCAGCCAAAAATAATTTTTTTTTCATTTAAAAAATTATACAAAATTAGAGGATCCCTTAACAGGTGCCTGAAAATTTTTTTATGATAATTGGTTATGCCTTTTAACAGAAATTAATTTTTTTCTCTCCATAAAATATGAAGAAATACCAGTTACACCAGCGACCCAAAGTGAATAAATTCAATCGTACGAGCTTCTCTCAATGAGACAACTAATATTCCTAAATGAATCGTTTGGCTCAGATGAGCTATTTTAAGTTATAAAGTGGGAGACCTGTTCGAATAATACCATTCCACCATTTCAATTTATTAATTTTATTTTTTTAAAAAAAGAAATGGCTGTAGCGTCCATACAAGGGAATCAAAGTTAATAAATTAGATATGTACGGACGCCTCTCATTGAGCCGAATAATTTTTGTAAATGAATTGTTTGGCTCTAAGGAGCCATTTTGGAGTTATTAATGAATCCCCAACCAATAGAAAAAAAAAGAAGTTTTTTTTCAATTTATTTCTGGCTCTGGCATTTCTGCTGGCCGAAATGTTCTACTCCAAACAAACAAACTAAGTTCTATCATGTATAAATCACCCATCAGAAATAAATATTGTAATACAGTCAACCCTTCCATAACGCGATTCATTCGTGCATTGAGACATTATAATGACAACGTGTTATAAGAAACTGAGAATCAGTACATGAAATTCAAGTTAATGTGTACTGTTTTATAAGAATCTCAGTATTATAAGAAAAATCAAATTAATTATTAACGTAATTTTCGGAATATAATGCACGTCTAATTTTTTTGAAAAATTCCCGTATACAGGGTGAGGCATTTATCTTGAGACAACTGATTATCTCGGAAACTAAGCATTGTACGAAAAAATGTCCAAAATCAAAAGTGAATTATTTCGCGGGGGGCTGGGGAGGCGGGGTAATTTTGAAATCTTGAATAGGAACCGCTATTTTTAATGGTATATTCAGATTGTACACAATATTCGAGAAATGTTTTATTCTTGGTGTCTTTTCAATTGATCCAACCGTTTAGGAGATAGGGGCCCTGAAAGTATGGAACTTATAAAGTTTTGAACCCAATTTTATCGATGAAGACGAAGAGATAGAGAGTGGGTCTTACAATAGACATTCCTATTCTACTTTTTAATGGTCTTTAAGAATCCCAAGTCAGAATTTCAAAAATTCAAAATTTTTTACTGCACAAGTAAACTTTTGGAAGCAGCAGTCCTATGGAGACCGAGTCTATGCGTGTGTATTGAAAAATATTGGATTTTTGAAATTCTGACTTCGGATTCTTAAAGACCATCAAAAAGTAGTATAGGAATGTCTGTAAGACCCACTCTCTATCTCTTTGTCTTCATCGATAAAATTGGGTTCAAAACTTTTAAAGTTCCACACTTCGAGGGTCTCTATCTTCTAAACGGTTGAATCAATTGAAAAAACACCAAGAATAAAACTTGTCTCCAATATTGAGTACAATCTGAATATACCATTCAAAATAGGGGCTCCTATTTAAGATTTCAAAGTTACCCTCTCCCCCAGCCCCCACTCACAAGGTGGGGGGGGGGGGGTAGTTTTTTAATTAATGAATTTCCCCCGCGAAATAATTCACTTTTAATTTTGGACATCTTTTCGCACAATGTTTAGTTTCCGAGATATTCAGTTGTCTCAAGATAAATGCCTCACCCTGTATAATACGAAAAACCCCCAAGATAATTACTATCTAGGGGCTATGTCAATGCATTGTACACAACACAAATGAACAATATAATTAAAAAAAACCCACAAAAACTGGTATCTGGTATAAACTGTTTTATGTACTGTAATGTACCAGTATATTAAATATTATACGCTAGTTTCGTTTGACGTTCGTCAGACCGAATTTTATTTGTTTTCGAGATTTCACTTCCATATTCGTCTTTGACGAGGAAAAGTGGACGGGAAATTGAGGAAAGCAACAGCCAATTAGTGTCTATATCTTGTATAGACTATTTAATGTACTGAGCTGCATTAGTTTTCTTGGTGAAACCATCTTAGACGTTTTGAACAAAAATCAACCAAAAACGGAGGGAGCCTCTAATCAACAAGGAAATCTGAAATACCGGATACGTATTTCGGCTACCAAGTAGCCATCTTCAGCGATGAGGGACAAAAGTCAACTGAAGAAAATAAAGCCATAGTGCTAGATAATATATAGACAAGATGGGAGGAGAAGAATATCTCCCATTGGTTAAGCGGAAGGGAAATAACCGACTATTGGACATGTTAAACAGTGGGCCAATAAAATAAGAGGGGAAGTAAACTAAAACAAAAACAAGTAAACTAAACTAAGGACCCCCCACAGAAAGAAGTCACAGGGGTTAAGGTCAGGACTGGTCGGTGGCCAGCTGAATCCATCGTCGAAGAGGTTTGGGAAACGGTTGGAGATGACCTTGTTGGTGAATTGATGGGTCAGTTCTTTGGGGGTTCCTTAAGGAGAAGTAGTTCAGCACACGCCCCCGCACCCGAGGTCCGTCAGGCAATCACCGAATCTTGTGCACTGGTTGACAATGAGATGCGAGGCGCAGTGCTGCAAAACTTCACCCTCCAGGCTTCGTCGTGTTGTACAGATGAACGGAGCACACATCGAGCATGTTGTTCATGAGGTGTGAAATTCCACTGTGCACTGTCTATTGTAAGATTTATGTTTATTAGTTCCTGAGTAATAAACCATTAGAATCGTACTTAATTGACTGAATCACCCGGTATTTCAAATCTCCTTGTGGATTAGAGGTTCCCTCCGCTTTTTGTGTGAATGGTTGTCGCCATCTTGTTTTCGAGAATTCACTTTCGCAATAGAATTTTGCGACGGAAAATCGAGAAAAAAATGTAAAGTAGTGCATAATGCATTTATACCTAATATTTCGCAGTATATTCCGAAAATTACGTTATATAGACAGTTTTGCTACGAAATTGAATAAACGACGTCATAATACACTGGTGGCCAAAAGTTTGGACCAACCAGCAATGTCAAGAAAAACTGAATTTATACGAAAACTGTTTTCCACCTCCAACTCTAAGTAAATATGAAACAATATTCAGGGAAGAAACAAATTTGTTTCTGCGTTGTTGGTTTCTTATTATCTAAAATCAAAATAAGACTGGCCAAAAGTTTGGACCACATTTGTATAACAAAGGGAAAAAAGTATTAACTAAGGAATTAGTTTGATATTTGAGATCATTTTGACTCTACAATATTTGACAAACGACCTGAAATAGAATTAAACAAGCTTTTAATAACATTTGGCTTAACAGCTTTCTGAATGGCTGCTATTAGTTGTTCTCCAGATTTGTACAGTGTTTTGGTAAATTTTTTGCTCCGTGAGATGCCACACATTCTCAAAAATATTGAGATCTCGATTTCGAGCAGTCCAAGCAAAAGTGGAAATGCTTTAGCTCTCAAAATAGGCTTTCACAACTCGTGCAGTATAGATTGCAGGACTGTCCTGCTGCTAAATCATGGTTTTTTGCTTAAACAAGACTTTGCATAAAGGGATGAACACATTGTGAAGATCATCTTTATATTGAGCTGTTGTTCAATGTCCATTTATAATGGGAATCTTCAACTTTCCGTTGCTTCCAATGGCACCCAGAATCATCACTCCACTACCACCCATTTGCCGCTTAATTCGCAGTGGAACAAGTGTTTCTTTATCACGATGCTCTTCATAAGAAGCTAGATTATCAGGACCATCCAAACTGATTCGTTTTTCATCAGAAAACAACCAATTGGAAGTCTGTGTTTTCACGCAGATGTGTCTTAGCAAACTCCAATCTCTCCTGCATGTGTTTCTGTGTTAGTGGCAACTTTTTGGGTATAGTTTCATAGGCAAAGTTCTGAGCACGTATTTGCTGCGAATTGTTCTTCTTGAACAGCAAATTACAGATTAAGTTTGTGTGGTGTTGACTACATGCCCAGACGTAATTAAATGTCTAACATGTCTCTTAATTCTTGATTTGTCTCTTCGCATCAGTGCACAGGGTCGTCCTATTTCCGTCCTATTTTCCAATTAACATTTTTAACAATTCTGATAAAGATTTGTAGCTCACACGAAAGATTTCAGCAACTTTTTTGAAGTTTGTAAATTGCTTGTTAAAATTTCTAATTTGCTGTCGTTGGCCTTCAGTTAACATTGTACAATACATAATATGGTTTTTGTGCTCACCACGCAACACGATGACTTGTAATATGCAAATTATTTGCATGTTTGTGATGTTGGTCCAAACTTTTGGCCAGTCTTATTTTGATTTAAGGTAATAAAAAAGCAACGACGCAGAAATAAATTTGTTTCTTCCCTGAATATTGTTTCATATTTACTTAGAGTTGGAGGTGTAAAATATTTTTAGTATAAATTCTTTTTTTCTTGATTTTGCTGGTTGGTCCAAACTTTTGGCCACCAGTGTATCAGCGTGCTGCTTAAGTCACTGTTGTAATGCTGCATGGTTCCTGAATTTACAGGCGAATTCCTTGATAAGTGAAATTTAAAAAATGCGGTCTACATGCATGAAAAAACAAGGGCAATTCTCCATTAATTTGACCATAAAAAGTGGAATAGAAAAATTCATGCTACGTATACACAAACTGCTTACAATTAATCTAAGCTATACACAGAAACTGTTATAAGAATAGGGGGAATTTTGTTATAACGCAAATTTTGTTCCGCGTTAGATGGAAACCGCGTTCTGAGAATACCGTGTAATAACGTAAGTAAATTCTCCTCTAAAAATATCAATATGGATTCCTTATGGGGAAATCCTATTCCAAACATGCACCTTATTAAACGGGAATCTTCGCTTTATAAAGACGGAACAGACGTAAATAGTTACGTGCAATATTTATATAATGTACTAATCTATAATATCCACAATCCACGCTTTCACAATACGAGCGGGATGTTGGTCATCGCCCTGTATAATATTCACATCCTAACTATGGGAAAGAGGAAGGAAAATCATGCAAATGCTTGATTGCTTATTACTCCATCTGGACCCCCCCTTTTTTTTTTAATTATTAAAATTCAATTTTTACTTTTCCCCCCCAAAATCAAAAGAAAACCCCTAACGGCCAGGAACGCTCTTTGCAGTTACAATATTCCGCAAACCTCTCAATTTTCATGCAAATTTATTAGCATTCAAAATAGCCGCTTTGTACATTGACGGAATTCCGGTTGAGAACCACTGCTCTTAATCTGTCCCAAATCAAACTCACGTCCCTCCCAAATGGCTCCAAATCTATTCGCTACTCTATTAAAAAAAAAAAAAAATAATAATAATAATATTAAACTTCCGATGACGAAAACTTTCAACCCTTTCGAGGTGAAGCCAGAATTAACGAGCTGCTGATTAATTAATGAAACTGACATCATGAAACTCAGTAGCAGAACCATTGAATCATCGATCTTGCAATCGATTTGACTCACTCACTTTTTTGAGCAAGGATGTCCACTCTTTTAAAGCTTCCGTCAACTTGACATTGACGCCTCGCGGACGCCAAATCATATGATTACTATGAGGAAACTCTTTATTATATAGAGCAGCTTGTTTTAGGCTCTAAAAAACTTATTTTTTTGTGTAGGTGTTAAAAATAGCCTGTCTGCGTTTTGAAGTCGGGACTGTCCTTGGTTGTATTCAAAACTTGTTTCAAAAAGTAACGGTTCAGAACTATTTTATTCCAATTGTTGCTTTTTTATTATTATTATTTTTGTTATTCCTATGAGGGGGAGAAATAAAGAAACTTTTTTTTAAAAAAACCCTTTTTGCTGCTGCGTCCGACCAATTCACAATTGCTGTTACCTGCCAGGTGCGGCGTTACAAGGGGACATTCACATTTTATTCCTTTGGCGCGTTCTCTCCTTTTGTATTCCATTATTATTTTTCGCCCCGAAGCCAGTCCACTGAGAGTACTGAATGATGATAAAAGAAAGAGCGAGAGAGGGGAAATGGGTGAATCCATTTTCTATTTCATGGAGGAGGAGAGGACAGCTTTCCCGGGCCGGGGCTTCCTCATCACCCGGGGGATTGGCTCCTCACTAGTTCGAAAACGAGGTGAGCACCGACGACAGTAGCAGAGGAGCAGCGAGCGAGAAAGGGCGAGTCGAGAGATGGTGAGGGACAACCGGTCCCTGGTTCGCATCCCCCCCGCAGGGGCCATGAACGCCTGCTCGACCCACCTCCACAAGCTTGTCGACGCAGTCTGGATTCTGCACAAGCGCTACGTTAACGGCTACGGATTCGTACCGGACGATGATGTACGGGTAAGAGCTTAAACACAATTCCTAACAACAATAACAAAAACACACAGCAGCCTCTCTCTCTTGTTATATTATCACCAGCATGACAAAGCGGTCGCGTATGATGAAGATAACAAACAAGTGCACCGCACATATTGATTGTGCAATCGTTTAGAAAATTGGTTGTTTTCGACTTCTTTCCACTTCGCTAACTTCAAAACTCTTCTACGCTATAGCTTGGCTTCTATTGACATCTAACCACGTTATAGCGAAAATATCAACTTTCACTGCCGTTTTGTTTATTTACCTTTACAAGTGAAGAAACCCCATTACAGAAAACCCCAGTAAACAAAATTTTTCACTGAACGAATATATACTCCTCGCAGTGTTTGCCATTTCTTGTTTAACGAATGTTTCATTATAACGAACTTACTTCCAAATCTCGCATCGTTCGTTATAACGGTAGTTCACCTGTACGTGTGTTTACAAAACAACAACAACACTGTTCACTAAACTGGCTTAAACTAACTTGGGAAGTGTGCATGTGGAATCGCATGGATTCGTCTTATAGCTTAGCTTCTGTTGACATCCAACCGCGCTATAGCGAAAATCACTTTTCAACACCGCTTTGTTTATTTACCTTTACAAGGCAAATCCGTTATAGCACAATGAAAATTTTCATTTAACAATGAATATTTTTGTATCTCCTCACGGTTTTATGCTAATTTCGTTTAACGAATTTTTCATTATAATGAACTTATTTTTAGATCACGCCTTGTTCGTTATAGCGGTAGTACACATGTAGAAGCTTACACAAAACTGCAACACTATTAACTAAACCAAAACAATGTAAAACTAGTTTTTGAGTCAACTACGCTGTTTTTGCACTTACCTAATTTTCATATAACGAATTTTCCATCATAACGACCTTATTTCTAGATTCGTTATAACGCTAGCACTGTAGTACACCTGTAGAAGTGCGTGTGTGTGTGTGTGTGTGTGTGTGTGTGTGTGTGCGTGTGCGCAGAGTATCAACACTGTTCACCAAACCAAAACTGGCTTGTTTTGAGATTACGTCTAAGTTTTTGCATATGTATGCTAATTTCGTTTAACGAATTTTTCATTACAACGAACTAATTACTAGAGCCCGCATGGTTCGTTATAACGGTAATACACTTCTAGAAGAGTGTGCAAAGTAGCAGCAGTATTCACCAAACCAAAACAATGTAAAACTGGTTTGTTTTAAAGTTAACTCGTACTTTTTGTAATTGGCTTATGCCAATTTTCGTTTAACGAATTTCTCATTATAACGACCTTATCTCCAGATTCTGCCTGGTTCGTTATAACGCTAGTACACCTGTAAAAGCGTGTACGAAATTTGAACACTCTTCATCAGACCAAAACAATGTAAAACTGGCTTGTTATAAGTTAACAGTTTCGCGTAAAAACAGCGTAATTCGAACAAGTCTCATTACACAAAACAAAGAACTAGAAGGTGTGGCTCAAATCAGTCCACTCAACCGAAAATTTCATTAAAAATCTCAATTCCAACAAGAACAACAACATAACAAGCCAAAAGCAGCAACACAGGGCAGGTTACACCCATAATAGCACGTTACATAAGCCAACAACGTTACGCTTATTCAAACAACGCTTTTTCAAAATTAAATCTGAGGACTGCATCCAGAACTTAGGTCACTGATATGATGATGATGATGCACGTCCTGACTA
Organism: Rhysida immarginata; assembly: GCA_023313115.1. Lineage (NCBI taxonomy): Eukaryota > Metazoa > Arthropoda > Chilopoda > Scolopendromorpha > Scolopendridae > Rhysida > Rhysida immarginata. The sequence goes on along the minus strand of JAHWFO010023234.1, from coordinate 280,963 downwards.
TGCAAAGAATGAAGAAGAAAGAAGGCAGGTTTCATTTTCCCACCCATCCCACCTGATCCGCAGCTATTAAATATGCCAAACATTGTTATACTGGAGTTGTGTTATAATAAATGCGCGCAAAGGATCAAGGGAGAGAGATTGGGGATGGGGTAACGACTTAGATAGGGGGAAGGGAAAGTGCATGACGGGAAGGAACATGTGGTCGCCAAGTTTATAACATCCAAGAGGAGGAAATAAAGAATGGGGGGAGAGAGGGAGAGGAAAAAAAAAAGAGAGGGGGGCTAGTGCAGATGATGTGATACATGTGAAGCTCGTTTACTTGGCAGGCAGGTGGTAGCTGCTGGATCCATTATGCTTTTAAGGTAGGTCTCTTCTTTATATTCAAATTCTTATGGAGGAGCAAGTGAGGAGCTGCTCAGACAGGGAAAAATGGAAAGACTTGCAGTCACCCAGATAGGAAGTTGCTCTCCGTCTGAGTAGGCCAGCCCATCTCCTCTTCCGCTCGCAAAGGAAGACTGCGCACCCTTTCCTGCTTTATTTATTCGCAACTTTTTTCCATCATTTTCGTTGTTGTTGGGTTGCAAAACCTTTTTTTCTGTGATCATTGTTGCGCTTCTTTTCCCTTTTGTTGGCCTGTCGCTCGAGTAGAAACACCACGTCAGCGTGGTGGCGAGCGGAGGCGAGTTACTTAATGGCAGTCTGCTGTTGTCCGTGGTATTTTGTTCCTTACTGGAAGCGCTTGATCGAGGTACACTTCGAGTAATACTAAGGGGGGGGGGTCCATTTTGTAATACTAATTGTAATATTAATAATTAATTTTTTGTCTTTCTTTATAAATAGGAGAATGAGGCACCCTCATCAGTGGCGGTGCCTTCTCCAGACACGTTCCGTCAATTTCCCGACGACCCGGCGCCACAAGAAGCGGATGGACAAGAGTCGCCTAAAGAAGAAGCCAGGACTCCAGAATGTCCCAATCTGATCCTTCCGAGGGAGAAGTCGCTCAACAAGACGGTACGGCGTCTCAAAGCGTCCAGCTCCCCGGCCGCCTTCGTCGTCGGAGGTCCCCGCGGCGACATGAGCGCCTCCGACAGCGACCTGCGGCGCCCCTGGTCGCAAATCTACACGCAGGACGAGGCGGAGCGGGCGCTCGCCTCCACTACGTGCATCCTGGACGGCGCCAGTTGCGCGGACCTCTCCTCAGCGACGTCCACGACCCCACTCTCTCCGTCATCCCCCTCGGCCACCCCGACCTGTCGAGGATTACTCCTGCCATCCTTCACGGCCAGGTGTTCGTCCCTGCGAGCGGCCAACCACCAGCCCATCAGCAACACCCCCGTCGAGAGCGTGCTGCAGAAATTCCGCAAGAGCTTCTCCCTGCGCTTCTACCGAAACAGGAGGCCGCCGTCCCCATCCTCACCCACCTCCACAGACCGACCCCCAACGCCAGCCCCCATCCACACTGCAGCCGGCTCAGAGGGCAGCGCCAGCACCTTCTCCGTCGACGACGACGCCGAGGTGTCCGTATTCAAATTCGGACCTTTGGTCTGGCGCTCCTCCAAGGAAAAAAGACAGAAAAGCCGAAGAGGGGGTGTTAATTGCAACAGCCCCGACAGCGGAATTCAGGTGGAAGGCAGTCCCAGAAGGGTAAGAAACGAAAATCCAGTCCCCTTTCTCTTTCTCCCCGAGGTTATTCCTCTCTTCAGCATGATAAATGACCTGGTGAATCTAATGGGGGGTCACACTTAATTTTACCATCCCTCCTTTGTGTGCTATTCATTCTTTAGCTAAAACCGACATCTAAATAATTCAGTCCACAAGGCTTGCCTTTCAAAGCATAAAAACGAGACTACAGACTCTGATCTCTTTAATCCGGAATCCTATAAGCCGGACTTTTTTGTGAAAGTTAATGCTGATACAGTGCACTCTCAATCATCCCTGCATAGTTAATTCAGGCACACCTGCAGAAAATTGTCCTTCCCCCTAACCTCGTTCAAGTTTTGATTGTTAATGTTTCACAATGAGTGCAACAATGTTTGACAGCTTGTTGTGGAAGTCATATGAACATAGGCTGTATACCAATTAGGTACAACAGATCAAAGTTTTCATGTGAAAAATCCTAAGTTCAGATCCTAACCAAGGACCTAGGAACTATTAAGGAAACGCCCGAGGATATAAGCAGCTCCAAGAAGGGTGGATTTCGCAGGTGAGAGAGAGAGAGCTTAAATCAGGCAAGTTCAAAATGTCGAGCTACCCCCTTCGGTATCCCGAAGGGCACCTATAACAATTGGAATGACTAGTCTTTTTCCATAAGCATTCAATTTCTATTTGTAAGATACTTAGTGATCTTCTCTCCTACTTGTTTTCAATCTGTGCATCACCTGGTGTAGTGACATCAAGTCCCGCAAAATCTTAATCTCCTCGTTTTGAAAATTTTCAGGGTTCTTGGATGTTCTCAGGGTTTTTGCTGCATTCAAATCTAAATTTATGGCAGTTTCCAATGGATAATTTTCACAATTGTCATGGCATTGCAACAGATCAATCTCTGATATTTTGCTGCATTCGCCGATTAAGTGGCCAACTGCTCCATCCTTCTCATTGCAAAGTCGGCATTTACTGTCCTTGAGTATATGCCGACATTTGCTTTCATGCAATTTGTTGATAGAGCTTCTTCTTGAGCTGCCAACCATTTGTGAACAATAAGTTTTTCTTCATCCAAAGTGTTTGGGCATTTTATTCAAACTATGCTTTTCTTCCCCCTCAGCGAGTTTCATTTGCAGGAGTCCTCTGCCACCATCACTTCTTGGTAAATACAATCGGTAAACATGAAGGATGGTCTTGTGAGGATTTTTACACGCCAAACCTCAGATATTCCAATAATTGACGAAAATAGGAAAGAAAATTCCACAGCCTGGATTCGAACTAGGAACCTTCAGCTCATTGGCTGGATTCGAACTGGATACTGCTCCAACCAGCACTAAGGACATGTAGATAGGCGCAATTGGTTGGTGCATCGGCACAGTGAACTGAAGGTTCCTGGTTTGAATCCAGGTTATTGGATTTTCTTTCCTATCTTCATCAATAACTTTTTGGGTGCAAGGCCTGATGCAATGTTATTAGTTTTCTAGTCTTTCAATCGAGGTTGTCAACTTCAAACTGAGTCCAGTCGATTAGGGCAACAGAATATGTTATAAGGGTACTGCCCAAAGGTTTATTGAATTTTATGACGTTTCCACTAGTTAACTTTGACTTCAGGATCTTCCACACATGCTTATACAGGGTGAACTAAAACAATAGGGACAAACTTTAGGAGTTGATTCCTGAACATGTGTCTGGAAATGGACAGTTTGTCTGTAATAAAGCAATTAGTACAGAACGTATTACTGTTACAAAAGATGTGCGAAGTGGTCTCTTTGGGATGCAATGCAAGCATTTATATGTTGCATCATGAATTACCGCACTAGCTCGAATGTTTCAGCCTTTAGCCGATTAGCGTCACAGGCTGCATTGACACGCTGTTCAAGAGTCTCGACATACACAACGTTTTTGAGGAAATATGACAAAGGTTCATATACCAGTTATCACTTAAAATGATTTTCCCAATAAAATGTTGAAGTTATTTCATTCATTACTAATCGCCCTGTATAATATGACCTATTTACTGCCCTATAACCTCACAGGAGGTAAAAATGTTCCATGCTTTATCCATCATGTATGTATAGAAATATTTTTTTTTTAGAATATGTCAAAATACAGGATAGCGCACAAAATTAGTTAAGACAAATACACACGGATAATAAGACTATACATATGTGTTGCATATTAGCTATTAGTTTCAAAATTTGACTCGCGGATAGAGAGCACTTGAAACCTCCACACACTGAACTTAGTCTTTTCAGCCAGCGTGCCTGGCGCAATCAATCCATCTCGCTCAGTCTGTATTGTCGCGATTCCTGTAACCGGCCGGGGGGGAAACCAACTGCCCCCTGTAACCAAATAGGTTGGGGTATAT
>JAHWFO010023234.1:258318-276854 GCA_023313115.1 Rhysida immarginata | reverse complement strand
TTTTAAAGACTGGGGGGCTGCGCCCCCCCAGACCCCCCCTCTAACGGGCTGATATATACCCCAACCTATTTGGTTACAGGGGGCAGTTGGTTTCCCCCCCCGGCCGGTTACAGGAATCGCGACAATACAGACTGAGCGAGATGGATTGATTGCGCCAGGCACGCTGGCTGAAAAGACTAAGTTCAGTGTGTGGAGGTTTCAAGTGCTCTCTATCCGCTACCCAAAATTTGACACAATGATACGAAATGGGGAAATCACTCAAATGTTGGTTTCTGCCTATCACATCAAAGGAATTATTTGGCATACAGTAATGTGGATGAAAAGCATATCTCTTCCCCGTTACGTTCATAGAGAAAGTTTATAGCCCGCATCTCCAGTCGACAATTGTACAGTTTGAGTCAGTTTTAAGGTTAAATTTTAAAAACTCTTTAATGCAAAAAATTTCACATGCTTGCAGTGATATGACATGGGCAAAGAAGAGAAGTTTGAGCGTGGCTTTAGATTGAAAATGACTTGTCAAGTATTTACTACATCAAACATTCTATAACAGTTGATATTTTCCTGAAATGTTCATGTTTAGCCTGTGATGCACCCTCATGTTTATTACCACTTTGACCACTCAAAGTTCCATTCCATTTTCTGGTATATTGTAGTAGACTTTTTCCTTCAGACAATCCCGCAAGAGGAAATCATATTGGAGGCCACAATGAACTACCATAACACAAGGCTACCAGTATAGACAGAATATAATTAGTATGTACCTCGAAGTTGTATCACGTCATTAGACTACCAGTGCTGTTAGTAGTTTGAGATAAAAATTTTGACTTATCAAACCATTGTAGCAGTAAAACAATCATGGATATGGATATTCTAAAGACTTAGTGGAGAGTAACCCAATAACTTAATCAGAACTAATTGGGACCAGGCACTTTTGGATTATCTATATGTAAACCTTAGCGAGACAGTGCATTAGTGAAGTTGAACATCCACTTTATATAGATATCATGCACATTATCACTGGTGATTCTACATTTCATGGACTTTACTGAACTGGGAATGCACACTAATAAATAATGGCTATGATCACATCATAATTAAAGCAACAAATCACAAGTGTCTTTATTTCTAACCTCCAAAGCAGAATCAGAGAACATGTTCCACCTGTTGTTTTGAAATTTATTACTTAAGCCTGCTTGACAGTGAAAGATGTGTTCCCCTTTATCATGTTTTCCTTTGCATCTGCAAGTGTCACTAAGGATCTTCTGGGCTATTTGAAGCAAGATAGATTATTGTTTTGATTGTTTCGCTTTTAACTGCACTGAACATACATACGCTTCCGTAAAAGGCGTACAAAACAAGATGCAAAGCTTTAAATCTGCCACAATTATTTTTTTTATCATTTGAAAGTGGAAACATGTTTTGTGGATAAAAAAAGGATGTGTATTACAGTCAACTGTTGACAACAAGACTGATGGGGAGCAGACTAGGGAGGGACGTAAGCCTTCTTCGCTTATGTGAAGCGAGTCACAAAGAAACTATTGAACTCTATTTTGTCCAGTGAAAAGTGAATTGGGCAATCCACAGAAGTTCTAAATTAGCACTCAGTAAAAGGTTTCATCCTACGATTGATCATGCCTGGTCTATATCTATTAACTTTTTCCACTGACCTGCAATCAATCCCTATCAGTATCTTAACCCACTTTGGGGACCACTGCTCTACTCCAATCACAATAACAACTTCCATCCCGCTACACATTACTTTATCTAATTAACCTTCTATTGAAAGACGTTTACTTTTTCTTAACAACAGCCCCCCATTCCTCATTTGATTACATTTGTTGTCTATTATTCACCAAGTAAACTAAAATTGTGAAATTGCTATTCTCATAAAAATTTACTTTTGCGTTCTAGCCTCAGCCTGTTTTACCTCCAACACCACCGCCATCATCAACCCCTTCTAGTCCTGGTGTTATTCCTCGCAGAGGCAAATCCTCGTCTTTGAGGTTGGACCGGCCACACAGGCCACTGTCAGACGCTGGAAACGACTATAGCAGCTCCATTTTATTAAGCGATAGCAGAGTAAGCTTATTGTTTGTTTTTAAACAAAGCAGTATCCCTTATATTTAAGAAATACTTTGAAGTTTCAATCATGCATAATTACAAACTATTTTAAAATTTTTCTAGACAGAATCTAATAACAATTTCGACGATGGCTTAATCACCTATTTTTTTTTTTTTATTATTTCCACAGTTGTGTTTTGATGATAGAAAGGTCGTCCGGCGCACTTATTCTGATCTTAGTGGATCTCATCGTTTCTCAGAGAGGACTAACAAATCAGAATCGAGAAGAGTAAGCGAGATACTTCTTTCTGCTTCTAAATTAAGCTCTCTTTATACAACCAAATCAAAATACAGTGGATCCTTGGAAGTCGAATGATTTGATGCTCAAAAAACTTAAATCTCGATCTAACAATTCAGATAAAAATTTGATTTGAACATTAAAGAAAAATTCAAGTGTCGGCCCATATAAGCGCAGATGCTCAAATGAAAACAAGTAATCACACGGACGCGTCTTATCGGGAAAAAAAAAGTCACTTGGTAGGTTTTTTATATAATTATTTCTCCTCTGGCTTCGGTTCAGGAGCATCTCAAAAGTTTAATCCGTTTTTTCCTAAGTGTTTACATGATTTCTTTGGGTTATTTTCATTTTTCTTTAAATTACCCATTCATGATGGCACCAAAGAAAGTCACCAGTGGTGAAGAGTAAGACGAAGATCATAATAGCTACAAGAGAACTGAAAAAAAAAGAATTCATCAGAAAGGGGGGAGGGGGGGAGGGTTATACATGTGTCGGAACCATCTTATCCTCTACTTCCCCTTAGACCATTATCACTTCGCATTAAAGGTAATGTGCACCATACATTATTAGTATAATCACTCAGATTTAAGTAACCAATGCGGTACATCCGTTTGTAAGTTTTGGTAATCAGGAACAGATTAATTCAATTTACCATACATTATTTCTTATGAGGAAATTTAAGACTCGAAAGTTGAACAAACTGAAGTCTAACCGCTTTTTGGAACAGGTTCTATTCAACTTCTAAGGGTCCACTGTATTGTTTATTTTCCTAAAAACAAATATCTAGTAATATACAATCTAACAACATAACCTCTTCAGAGAAAAGAGCTTCTTCTAAGTGGTAACTTCCAAGTTTGCCTTTAGATCTAGGTCATTTTGCATCCCGTTTCACTTGACCATTACTTTTACACAATCCTAAGAATTCCACTATCTTTTATGCAATCAAAGTACAAACATTTGGCAGGATTTGAATCCGCAACCATACTGATTCAAGAACTGGAAAGCCTATCCCAGTGATCAGACCCTACATCAAATTGTGATCTAGTTAATATCTATGTACCAGATCAGTGCAAAACTTGAACAGAAATTTTTATTCGTCATTAATAACATTAACTGTTAATTACTGTTGATAACCAACCTCTCTCTACACCACTATTAACACAACCTCTTGAGATACCTAGGCTAACGAGATTGATATATATAGTAGATTTTTAAATAGATCTTAAGACTATTATTTTTATACAGAGAACATAGGTTTTCTTACCATTAATATTAAAAATTGCTCTGGCTGCACCTTTTCAAAGATGGTAAAAAAAATCGTTACTGAATTCACGAAGTCGATTGTTCCGTTGCAAATTTTTTTCGAGTTTTTTAAATTTTGGCTTTAAATTCTGATAGAGTATCAAGGAGAATGTAAAAGTTGTAATAGGCACATATGTCCTATCTAATCAAGAACACGGTCTATCTATCTGGCTCGAAAAACCAAAATTACAAGATGTGTTCGAAAAGTTCGGTGAATGGTCCTATAATTGAACAACTGGTCCTATAGTTAGGATGTTGCGCAAATGTGTCCTATAATTGCTACGACCAATTTAACGCAATCAGTGTGAGAAGGCAAAACTGCATCCAGCGGGTTTGGCCAGAGTTGTACCAGAATGGATAGTGGAATCTGCTCCACGACAACACCAGTCTACACACAATGCGACCTGCATGAGGCACTTCCTTGCTACACGCAAGGTGACAATTCTTGAATATCTCCATATTCTCCAGATCTGGCACCTGCAGACTCCTTCTCGTTTCCCCGCCTCAAGGGAGTCCTGAAAGGGTTTATGCTTTGCTGACATTGTGGAGATCCAACAACGTGGGACAACTGTGCTTCGAGTGATACCGAAAGAAGCGTTTGCTGACAGTTTTCAGCAGCCGTACAACCAATGTCAAAAATGTGTTGTATCTAGTTTCCTTTATTTTATGAGACCATTCATCGAAACCTTTTGAATGCACCTTGTATTAACTTTAACTACCATTTTGGCCATGTTCTCGAATACAGTAATGATGCTTTTAATTAACATCGTTCTGGCAATGCAATACCTCCAAGAAAAGAAAAAGAAAGTGTGGTACTTCCTTCATTTTTGGATGCTACGCATTCTCAACTGGTTTTTACTAGATTTTTATAGAACTTCCAATGGTAAATTGACTCATTTTTGTTATTTGACGTAAAATTTCAAGGCCAAAAAATTTAAATTACTTGTTTTAATAATCATACAGAGAACTTTGATTTTGATTTTATCTCCTAATTCTACGGTTGCCTTCTTATTTTTCCTTTTTTTTTTTTTTTTTTTCTTTTTTTACTTATCTATATCAATTTCTATTTTTCGAATAAAGGAATAAAATCTTATGTGGATAGAAATAGTTAAGTAATAAACTACAGGATACTCTTTTACCACAACAAGTCAACAAGAAACGAAAAAATAATAAATGAAAAATAAGGTAAAAAAATAAGACAAAAAACAAAAAAATATCAAACCGTTCCATATCTCTTTAGCTTTTAGCAACCCCAACCAGTTGAGACATCTTCTTATCAACCTAAGGACCACATTCCACATCTACAGAAATCCGGGATCTACGAGGCCATGTGCTCTCAATGCCCTATGGTGTACAAGGGTCAGACTTCCAGGAACTTAGCCACCAGATTCAAGGAGCATATGCGGCATAGACGTTTTGGCAGAAGCAACCAGTCCGCAATAGCCAAGCACTCTCTGGACACGGGACATGATTTTCATTAGAAAATTTAAAACTTGTACAATCTGTCAATAAAAAGCATCTACTAGACTCTTTAATAAGGGCCCCATTGGTGACTCTGCATTGATTCAGTGGGTGACTCGGCTTCCCAATCGATGAATTGCCACCTTCCACATTTCTCTTGATTGGTTGTTCTACGTTCTTGTTCACTATATAAGACTCGATATAACTTCCCAAGTTAGTTCACTCTGTGTACTCCCTTGGGCTGCTGAATGATGAAAGCAAGGCTTTCGAAAAACGCTTACAGGTCGTATTTTTCCTTATTTTTTTTGTTTTTTGTCTTATTTTTTTGCCTTATTTTTCATTTATTATTTTTTCGTTTCTTGTTGCCTTGTTGTGGTAAAAGAGTATCCTCTAGTTTATTACTTAATTTCTATTTTTATTTTTTCATCAATCAGTCTCTATTGTCTGTTTGGAGCTAATGCATACTTGATTGATATTATTATTATTATTATTATTTTGAATTATAAAAAACTGATATAAAACAACTCAAACCACAGTCAAGTTTTTCTTATCTATTTCCTAAATCTTCCAATTTGTAAACGGAACAATGAATAAGAATGATTTCGCATCCTGTGGATGGAGTGACTACGGTGACACACCGTTTTCAGTTAGATATTGTCAAACACAAATAAAAATTACTTGAAGAGAACAGTTTATAATGCATTGAAGATCTATGAGCTTAAATAATCTTCAGGTTTCTTTTCAGCGTATTCACAAACGTTAAACGAAAGTTTTGCTTTTAATCTTTTAGGCCGTTCCACCTTTGATGAAGATGAAATCAGAAAAAAGGATATCGGTAGCCCGAATTCGTCGCCATCATGGTAAACTTAGGCGTTCCATCAGCCAACCGATGGAAATGGAAAAATTGACTAGTATGAATTCATTGGCCTATTTACAAGGTATGTATCCTTATTCAAAACTCTCTCTATCTACTTCCTATTTAAAAGATTACTGAAAAAAAAACAGAGTCCTGTTTTGGATAGAAGCATTTAAATTGTTATTCACTTTTTTTTTTTTTAATTGATTAAAGGTCTCTCCGACACAGAGGATAACAGTCATGAATGTAGTAGTATTTCCTCTGAAGGGGAAGTGTCATCTGACGGAGAAACGTCTGGATGTAGTGGGTACAAATGGAACAGCAGGATTGACCCCACAAACGTAAGTATTACACAGCCTTCATTCAAAATTTTTTCTAAAACACATAAGTGATGAATTAGGATTAATAATAATAATAATTTCTTTTGTTATCACATCCTAATGTTGTAAAAAAGGATTGCCCTGCGCTAAGCTTAACGATTTAGAAATGTTGCTATCTGAATGAAAAGCATTTTTTGTATACACTAATACTTGAAACTATCATATCCGTATACAGTAAAACCTCTAATTCAAAACTTGGTGGTTGAATTTCAGTTAATCCAAATGGTAAACAACTGAATTTAACCCATAAGTTGTAATAATAGATTTACATGAGAAGATAGGCAAACTACTCTGATTTATCTTAAACTGTACAAATATTATTATACAAGGTGATTCTAAACAAAAGTTCATATGAACGTGGGTCCAAACGATAACCGAGATATGAACAGAAATAAAAATGCTGCCAGCAAGATCAACAAGTTAATAACTCAGGTTCTATAACATTTAAGATAAGGAAATTTGGAGGAATAACCAGGTACATAACTGTGTATACAGTTAAAATTTAACCGAATTCCAACGAGTAGTTTCCAAATTACGCATTCAACATCGTAACAGTGCTCACATACGAATACTAACCAGCACGTTATGATGTTGATTACGTAACTCGGAAACTTGTTGGATTCGATCAAATTTTAATGGTATACACAGTTAAATGTACCCATGCTTACCTCCCCTAAAAGTTTATACCGTATATCTTCCAATAGTAGCCCCCGGCATCTATTTTTTCAACTGAATCAATAACCGGGCGTTTATTAGAGACCTGCGTTTATTTTAAACGCCACATCATATGACCGCTTTGGAGGCATGTCTTTTTTTTAAACAGAACATGGTAGTGCACATTAAACAGTCTTTACAAACAGGATGCCTTGAGAACTAAGGGTTGAATAGCAGATTGCATATGATATCGAAACACAAAGCAGTGTGCTGGCAATCCTCTCAAGCCTGTGTATATGTGAACCCTGAAAGCGGCTCACGTGAACAGCCGCGTGTAGGAGAATCCCCGACGTTTATTAGAGACCGGCGGTTATTTAGCAATCTTAATTTTGAAACCCGGCATTTATTAAAGACCGGCGACAATTGGAGACTAGGTATCTATTAGAAGATATACGGTACATCGAGTCTTATACAATATACAGGGCATCTCAAATCTTTAGGGTCAAAATTCTACAGATGGCAGAGGACTGTAAACTGAGTATACTTTGAGATAAGTGAACCAATGGTTAGAAGTGCATATTTCAAGCCCATGAGATCTTGAAAGGCAATCCATATACCACACAAGTGCCTGACCATTTGCAATGTGCTGGGCACATCTCGTTGTCTGTGAAAGAACGTGCTGGCTGAAACATGGTGTTACTGCTCACATTGATGTCCACAAGCACCTGGACAAACATATTCCATAATTACTGGATTGAAAGGGGAGGTCCTGTCGCATGGCCAGCACAATCGCTAGATCGCACTCCTCTGGAATTTTTCCTATGGGAGCACAAACTTGATGGGGTATGTAACCGAAGTAGAATGTAATGCAATAGTGCTTGCCAAGATCCAAGTTGCCTGTTGTAATGCCAGTGTCTATCGATACAAGTGGTCACTACTTTGAACATTTGCTATGAGCTGTAAGTTGTTTATAGATATGTAAATTGTTGTTTGCTCTAAAAAAGAAGGCAGCTTACAAAAATGTAAGATCTTGGGTACCTAAAATTTGTATTTCCGACCATTGGTTCTCATTCTCAAATTATTCAGTTTACAGTTCTCTACCATCTGTAGAATTTTGTCCCTAGAGGTTGAGACACCCTATATTGCGGGAGCATAAAGTAATAGTCATACTTGTATATTTTAGTTAGTCTAACATTTAAGATTTACTCTGTCATGACTTATTTAAAATGAATTCCTTTTACAGATGGAGGGAGTCATGTATGCTGAAGCTTTATGGGACCATGTCACAATGGATTCCATGGAGTTACCGATGAAAGTCGGAGACTTGGTTACAGTGTTAGAGTGCAATAACAAACACTGGTGGTGGGGTGCAATAGGCAATCGAGTGGGAGTATTTCCAGCTTCCTTTGTGAGGGTAAGAAAACGGCATATATACCTTAACAATACAATGTAGTAAGTAAAGACTTTACCGGTGTACTTATTTTCAATTTACTTTTAATCATTCAGCCCCGAGTTAATCAAACAGTCATGCGAGACGATTTTGCAACTGAAACGATTGATGAAAACGAAGCATCAAAGCCTAGTCAGGAAACGGGAATGGTTCTCAGCAATAGTCAAATGAGAACAAACGTTATACAAGAAATAATTGCGACGGAAAGGGATTTTGTACAACACCTAAAAGACGTTATAGAGGTAAGTTAATACATTTATGTCGAGATTTGATCTATCGGTAACTTAAATTCATTTCCGTACTAATCTATCTGTAAATTTTCTATCAGGGGTACCTGAAGCAAATGCGAAAGAGAGTTGACATGTTTCCAGAAGAACGGATTAACGTCATCTTTGGAAATATTGAACAAATTTACCATTTTCAGAAAGCCTTCTTAATTAAACTTGAAAACTGCATCAACACTGAAGATCCACATCTAAGTCAATTAGGAGCTTGCTTTGTTGATCATGTAAATATTTTATATAAAACTGAAGATGAAGCTTACTTTTTTTATAATTTAAGTACTAAGTCCTTATACTCTACCTTGCTATATTAAAATTCATTTCATCAATCTCTTAACAGAAAGGATTCCAGATCTACTCCGACTACTGCAACAATCATCCTCATGCAGTACACGAGCTTCAAGAACTTTACACAATTCCTAAATATGCCTGCTTTTTTGAGGTAAGCCCCTCCTAGGTGATGGGCAGTTTGATCTTTCGGCTGCAGGTATTTCAGTGCATGGATTCCCTAGAAGCATTGATAGTGTCAGCATGTTTGGTTTATTTAAATGAGCCAGATGTAGTGATTAAAGTTCTGCGTCTCGCTCATTTAAATAAATTAACAAGACTGTAACTGCATGACAATGACTTCAGCTCTTTAGAAATTAGTGTGGAACAGGCTATATCTCTCTTACTCTATCGTTGTACTTATAAATTCTGATGATTAAAAATTCGTTGTCATTATCATTTGATTAACATTCCAGGCTTGCAGGCTACTTCAAGACATGATAGATATATCGTTAGACGGTTTCCTTCTCACGCCCATCCAGAAAATATGTAAATATCCTCTCCAATTAGCCGAGCTATTAAAATATACCCCGACGGAGCATCCAGATAGGTTCCATGTGATGGAGGCACTCGAGACCATGAGACAAGTTGCCCAGTATATCAACGAACGCAAACGTCGCATGGAATGCGTTGAAAAATTGGCAACTTGGCAGTTATCTGTAGAATATTGGGAGGTAAGAAAAAAAAGGTTTTTATTTTTACTGATAAATGCACAAAACATTTCCGCAGCATTCAAATACTTTTAAATTATACGTACAGTCAATTCTCGTTAATACGAAACTGGGTAATACGAAATTCCGGTTAATAAGAAAACATTGTGTGGCCCGTTCCCGAAAAAGCAATTACTATGTAAAATTCTCTGCTTTATACGAACATATTTTTATTAAAATACGGTTTATACGAAGGAAAATTTCATAATTTTATTGAAAAATAGTCCTTTTAGGAACAATTTTAATGATGAAATTTCAGATTTCGAAGTGTAAATTTAATAAAAATAATTTTCAAAGTCATTTCATATGTGATTGCTTCTGAATTACAGTATTCGAATAAATGAATACTCGATTTTTTTATCAGTCGATAAGTTTTAGTCGATTATTCGATAAAAAAAACATTGGTTATTTAGTCGAATTTTTCAAACTAACGAATCACGTGCTTTCAAACTAACGGGAAATCTGATTCGCGAAATCTGAATCACGTGCTTTGAAGCTAACGGGAAATCTGATTCGCGAAATCTGATTGGTTCAGCTATTCAGATCTGAAATCCTGTCACATGGCACTCAAATCTTTATTTAAACAAGTGCAATATCGGTATTGTTTCAAAATCAATTTTCTCATCGCTACAACGCAGTTATCTACAGTCAGGAATTTTATTCAATGTCAGCTTCAAGCAAAAGGAAACGAAAGGATCTTTCATTAGATCTGAAGTTACAACGCTGACGAAACCACCCTATTTTATAATCTTCGGCCCGAGAAATCTTATTTAAAAGGTGAAAAGTGTCATGGAGGTATGCATGCGTCATTTAAACTTTATTGTATTTTTTACCGATAATTTTGTACGTGTATCTAATGTTTTTTTACGGTATCTTTCATAGGAAAAAGTAGCAAAGAACGGTTGTCAGTATTATTATGTACAAATATGGATGGCACTGACAAGAAAAAGCCGATAGATATTGGCAAATTCGCCAGGCCACGCTGTTTTAAAAACGTAAAAAATTTGCCCGTTATTTATTTCAACAATAAAAAAAATCGCTTTAGCGCGAAAGCAAACTGTTATTACAGATTTTTTTTAGGAGAGATGAATAAAAATTATTTCTAACTTAAAGTATTCTATTTCCGTGCTTATTTCATAACACTTTTAGTATTGTTGGTTTATACGAAATACGAATAATACGAAAAAATTTTTTGGTCCCCACGATTTTGTATTAACGAGAATTGACTGTATAAAGAATGTACATAATATCAGGTTTACAGAGCTCTGAACTTGAGTAAACGAGGGGGAGAGATATCAAAAACTAAAACATTGAAGATATTTGTAACATTAGTTTCTCCTCTTGATATATTCAGTTTTTCGTTGAAACTAAAGGATACAGGGCGTCCCGAAAGTCTTTCCCAGATTACAAATGTCATTCATATCCACTGTATGTACGGTAGAGAATGAAACTAGTGCCAAAATGTTGAAAACTAATGAAATTTAATGGGCAATCAGAAACGCGTCGGTAAATATCCACGGGAGTGCCCTCTCGTACATTCTATGTCTGTTCACTACGCTACTGACATGAAAGGTAGCCTCATATGTAAAAGTAACGCGTTTGAGATTCCACTATTATCCTCAATACTTGTATATTTTGGCACTGGTTTCACAAATCTATCTTATACAGACAGGGTCTGAAACCCTGTCACAAAACTCGCATGCGTACTCCCCTTGGTCAAATAAGAAACAAATGTCCTATCAACATTGGTCTGAATCTCAACCACTAACGAGAAAAATGGCATCCAAATGTGGGTGCCCCTGTAAAGTTTGTTTTACAGATATTGTTCCAAATGACGTCCATGTGCTTCAACACAGGCATGCAGACGTCTCTGAAACGAACGACATACACATTCTAACACCCTGTGTGGTTCCTAATGGCATCAAATTCGGCGGCAATGCAGTCCCATAGCTCATTCACATCCTGGATGGTTGTTGCATACACGTTATCCTTAACATGCCCCCACAGATAGAAATAAAGACAATTGAGATCTGGAGAACGAGGAGGCCATGCCACTGGCCCCGCATGTCCAATCCATCTTGCGGGAAAGCGGTCATTCAGAAACTGACGTGCAACAGTGCTGAAATGTGCCGGAGCGCCATCGTGCATAAACCACACATCAAGTTGCCAGGATGTTGATTAACATAGCTTCCCTCTAACACGCGCTTGCATTGGACTCGACCCTATATGCGTTCTGCACGGAAGCACTAGGAACCAATATTGACAACTTCCATGACCCGCTCCTCAGCCAATCTCACAGGGGCACCCATGTTTGGACGTCATTTTTCTCGTTAACGGTCGAGTTTCAGATCCATATTGATAGGACATTTGTTTCTTACTTGGCCATGGGGAATACGCATGCAAAGTTTGTGACAGGGTTTCAGACTCACCTTGTATATACCAGCTATGAATGACGTTCGTATTGAGGGTAAGATTTTTCGGACATCCTGTACTTCTAATAACAAAATTAAAATGGCTGAACCTGCCTGTAAACAATTTTACAGTGTTTGAAATTAAACTGAAACTCATTTAAAACCATGAAGGAGGCAATTCTGCTATTTAACTTAATTTATGTCAAACCATTTATGTAGCAACCTCATCTGGTCTCAGGCTGGTATTGAAACCAGGAGAACAACCAAACAGGGTTACTATAAATTAAATTAAATTACATAGTCATCTAAGTGATTAGTAAGATTAAACTAGTTTATCAACTTATGTCAGATTTACCTATACAGTGGTACGTTGGAATTCATATGTCCCAAAACTCGAACAACTTGGAATCCGAATGAAATTTTCGAGTAAATTTTGCCTCGGAACTTGAACGTTGCCTTGGAAACCGAACGCCTGGCACTAGTCAGCCATGCGCTCTCACACATCACTGCCTACGCTTCAGTTCATTTTCGTGTTGAGTCTCATCTCGTCGACTCATTGCGATTTATTGCAGCTAATTTTATGAATTTCTTATATAAAACATTTAGTAAATTAGTTATGGATGGGAAAAAGTGCAGTGTTGAAAAACAAATTAAGAGATGGTTTGGTTTGTTTGATATTAACGTCCTTTTCAACTGCTATGGTCATTTCAGGACGGCGTTATAGGGGCCGCAAATTTTGCCTCGCAAGGGTTCTTTAACGTGCAGCCGGCAAATGACTACACGGGACCAACGGCTTTACTTCCCTTCCGAAGGAAGTGCGTGATCTCAGGATTTTCCCCCTGAAAAAATCCTCGCCGTCCTCAGCCGGGATCGAACCCGCGTCCTCAAGCATCAGAGGCGATCACGCAACCACTAAGCCACCGAGGCCAAAACAAATTAAGAGAAAAGATCTCTTAATTGTAATTGTTGCTCTAACAGCTTATCATTAAACATGAAAGTGGTATCAGTGTCTGTGAACTTGGTACGATATTGTTGGACCCTGGAACAGATTAATTTAGTTTCCATTATTTTAGTTCAAAAATCGCTCCGGAACTTGAACAGTTCGGAATTCGATCCATTCTCGAAACAGATTATGCGAGGTACCACAGTGTTAGTATGATAAAGTGCTTCGTAGAGAACAACTTATATTAGAAGGTAGTCTCGAAGTCCTGAAAGAGTGTGTAAAACAAAGAAAATGAAGATGTCCAGATAAAAATTTTAAAAGAATATGACAAAGAGCCTTATTTTGAAGAATCACGAGCAAAACTAGAGACCGAGATGAGAAAAATAAATTGGTAATTTGAGTGTTGTTCTTCTGGATTTTACAAGCAAGAGAATCGAGACCTGAACACCAGATCTCTTGGCATAAAAAAGTTTAGGGTGAAAGATATAAAGTAAAGCATTAGAAGCACGAGGTCGGAAGGATACTTTATAGCAGAATTTTAAAGCTTAAACGCATAAATAGTTGGTCAAAATCAGGAATTGGATTGGGTACATCATAAGAATGAAAAATAAGTTCCCATAAGGGTTATTAAAAAAAAAAAATTGCACCCTTCAAGAGTTACGGTGCATCATTTGATAATACTAGATTCAGAAAAATGGAAGACCGTGAAACGAAAAAATTTATACCGATTCACAAAAATTATTGAAAATGTCCATGTTAACTGAAATACACGCTTCCATCCACCTAACCATGGTCTATCGAAGACATTCAGAGATTCGTTTTGACTAATGTGTCATGCTCCAAGGAGAAAGTGCCCGAGATATTTGTCTTTTGAATTCTGAAGTGTTGCTGCCATGTGCAAAGTCTTGTATTGGGTTTCAGCTGTTACAACAGATCGCTTGATTAAGCTGTTGAACACATTAAAAAAAAAGCACGATCAAAATATTGAAGCTAGGGGGGTCTAGGCTGAGCTCATCGACAAGCAGTCGACTGTCGACGAGTGTTGATGGTCACGTGGTTAATGACGCATTTGTCGATTCGAGCTAGCATGAACACGACTTGTCTACTTGTCTACAGAGTCTACAGTGTACAGACTCTACACCGTCGATTTTCTAGTGTAGACTTTGACCATCGACAACTGCCTTAAGAGCAGTCGACTCTGCACATTCTTGTCTACAATTCAAGAGTAGTCGACTATGCGCTTGGCGATCGTTATTTCAGAATTTAGCAACAGATTTCTTATTAAAATCATTTTTCCTTCGTTTCCGGCCTGCATGCTAAATACACATAGCTCAAGAATACACATTTTCTAAAAATATTAACAAAAACTTGTTTAAAAATATTTACATACATGAAGTAGTCTCTTGTGCTACGAAACTTGAACTGTGAAAATAATAATATAGTGTGTCTACAGGCATGTGTTTATGTATGTATTTATATGTATACATGGATAAATGAGTAAAATTATGTGTAAATATGTGTATATCAGTGTATATTATCTAGCCGTACGTGTGCAAACTTGTGTTTAAATGCGTAATATGCCAATTTTCGACAGTTAGATTTTGTCGAGATCGACAGCTTGTCGATGAGTTCAGCCTAGACCTCTAGTTTTTCTTCGAAGGAAGGTCATAATTAAATACGTCGAAACTTCTGAAGGATGAGTTTTTGGACTAACATTTGCGGGAATTTTTTCATCCTTATCACGAGCCCAGTCTAATCCCAGATTTTGACCAACTACAAGGCCTGTTTAAAAAGTAATGAGACTGTTCCAGTAAATTCTTATTTACAAATCAACCTTATCACCATCAAAAATAGTTCCCGTGAGAGGCCACACAGCAACAGAGATGTTGCTCCCACTCCTCATAGCAGTGCTGGAAATCATGAGGTGTAAGCACTTTCAGTTGGTCAGTCACGGCCTTTTGAATCACTTCCCCAGAGACAAAAATGTCTTTCTTTGAGGAAAGAAGAAAAAGTCACATGGCAAGGGAGTACGGAGGCTGAGGTGCCACTGAAATGCCTTTTTGTGCCAGAAATTGTCATGATACTGATCCATGTTTCAGCAAGCAAAGTTTCTTGGTCGTCGCATGCTAAAGAAACACGCTTCACGTCAACCTTTCGTATTAATGAAGTAGTGACAGTAGGAAGTTGAAAATTACCCAGAAGATTGAGCAGACGTTTATCTAAACCACCACTAGAGGGCAACACCTCCCAAGTTACCAGATAGCAAACTGTGCATGCATTCTCATTACTTGTTAAAGAGATCTCTTACTTCAGGACTACTTTGTATAATGTAAATTTGTAAATTGCATTAAATTTCTTTTTACTTCTTTATATTAAAATAAAAAATGTATTTTAAACTACGCTAGCATCTCTATGGACATAAATATTAAGAGTGTGTATATGTAATTTTTTTTAGGGTCCAGATTTGCTTGACAGTAGCTCACAATTAATTTATTCTGCTGATGTCACAAAACTGTCGTCATCGTGGTCAAGAGAAGTTACGCTCTTTCTCTTTGATCATCAGTTGATCATATGCAAGAAGGTAAGAACCTAATATATACACAAACTAGCAAGAATTTTTATAGCAGTAAAAAAAAAAAACTAATTTCATTTTTTTTTAATTATTATAACTCAGGATCTCATCAAACGAAACACATATTGCTACAAAAGCAGAGTAAATTTGGATGAGAGTGAAGTCCTGGACCTACCTGATGGCAGAGATACTCAATCCGGCCTGACTGTGAAATATGCGTGGAGGTTATTTTGCACTTCCAGGAACAAGTGGTACACATTTTGCACGAAAACGCAGGAAGAAAAAAATCAGTGGATGAAGGCATTTAAAGAAGAGCGACAACAAGTCAGAAACGATGAAGCTCAAGGTGAGGCAACCGTTTAGAAACTGGGATTGCACAAGAATATGCTGTCCATTTACATACAGGTATTGGACATTGAAACTGAAACACCTGGTAGAAATCCAAAATCTTTATTTAATAAGGTGTTGGGGCACCGTGGGCAGCCAGCACAGCAGGAACACGTCTTGGGAAGGATCGGTAGAGGTCCTGCACAGTTTGCACCCCAGACCATTACTGATCCACCTCCGTGTTTGACTGTGGGTGCCAAGCAGTCTGGGTTGTAGGCATCAGAGGGGCTCCTCCAGACGAATACCCTCCCTGTTGTTTGGAAGACAGTGTAGCTGGACTCATCAGAGAATATGACGCATTTGAGGTCATCCAACGTCCAGGTTTTATGCGTCCGGCACCACTGAACCCGCTTGGAGGCATTTGTACTACTGATGAAAGGCATCGGTATAGCAACCCTGCCATGGATGTTGGATTTATGCAGGTAACGACGGATTGTCTTCGTGCACACAGGTTCCTTATGCAGGTGTGTATTCATTTCTGCGGTGATTTCTGCTGCGGTGGTTTTCCGCTTTCGTGCAACAATCCTGGTCAATGTCCTGACGTCTCTTTCCGACAACTTCCGTTTTCCCCTGCAGTTGCTCCTCCTGGACGTGGTTCGTCCTTCTTGTTCATATGCACACATCACCCTGGATACTGTAGCACGTGAGACATCACAAAGTGTGGCAGTTTTGGACACAGATGCACCTGCTAGACGTGCCCCAACAATCTGCCCTCTTTTGAAGTCGGATGTCTCTCCCATTATAGCGCTCTGCACAGACAATTTGAAGCTTACTATCAAACTTTTCTACTGGAGTGACTACCAAGAACTCTGACACGTGATTCATTGATATGCATACGATTAATTACCTAGCAGAAGGTTCTATTCAGCCCTGGGGGTAACCAGTGCTATTTGCAAAGGTGTTTCAGTTTCAATGTCCAATACCTGTAGGTCACCTCAATGCTATAATTACAGCAATTTTCTAAGTACTACTTTATTCACGCTCAATTTCATCTGAACTGCAATAAACCCACTAACTGTTTGTTCCTTTTATCGCCATTATACCGTAAAATCTTGAATACAGGCCCGGGCATCTATTTGTCTTAATGGTCTGGACCCCCCTCCCCCCCAGCGATTAACCGAGACCCGGCGTTAAGGGCTATTCCCAATAACAGGGTGTCTAACAAAACGATTTCGTAAAATTCCCTGACTTTTCTCGGTTTATCATGTAATTTTCCCTGACCACCAGCAACAGCAACAACAAAAAAAAAACAAGAACTATTTTGATAGAATATTATTGAAATTTTTCAAATTTTTCTTTCCAATTTCGCGTTTTTTTGCTGATTTTGTAAAATTCCCCGACTTTTCCCGGTTGCTAGTCACTCTGCAATAAATCTAATACTTAAAATAAAGTAAAATAAATGAAGATTTCTTTATATGCAGAAACGGCAAGAGTAAGGCAGCATGGGATTGGTCGAAATTAGAACGGGTTAAATGAAGCGGCCAATGAGAAGGCATACACATGAAAAGACGTTTAATAATCTGAAAGTGATGAAAAACGCCAGAATTTATATCGATGAACTGAAAAAGACCCGGCATTTATTTGCGACCCGGTGTTTAATCTATTTTTAACACCCCACCCGGCTTTTACTCGAGACTGGCGTGTATTTGAATACCTAGCCTGTATTCAAGATTTTACGATAATTAAAAAATACTTTGTACTGGAGCTGCTCCTAAATTTAAGACACTCTTTGCTCTTTTTTTTTTGGAGATAGCTTGCTATACAAGGTGCCCCACTCACTCTCAGTCCCTGATTAGTGCTTATAAACATCAAATTGGTCAAAATTTAATAAAATTTGCCACAGACGTACCTTGTGACCTTATAGCAAGTGTTAGAAATGGTAAGCATTATCATCAAGGCAAACTGATATGCCTCTCCATGTTATGGAAGGGCTCCCAACATATCCAGTCACAGCATCAATTTCTTGTTGAACGTTGTCTTAAGCAATTATCTACATAATTAGAATTAAACGTTATACTCTCACAAATTTTATTAAGTTTTAAAATCGGGACCGAGAACAAGTGGGGCATCCTCTATAAATCACTCTTATTGTATGAAAATGCTTTATTGGTCGAATCATCTTTAAACATGCTTGTACAAGGGTGGGCTGAAAAGTAATGCCTCCATGGCTGTAACCTTTTTATTTATTAACAGATTTTCAAAATTCTTTTTGTATCTGATACTCACATTTCTCCTCTGTGTAATGCACTATTCACTTTTCGACATAGTCCCCGCATTGTACCAATGCGTGACTAGTCGGGTGAACCCTTCGGAACAACGCAGGGGCATTTTCGTGGGAAGCGGACAGTACAAGTGCTGCTATTCAAATTTGGAGCACCATCAGGAGAAAATGGTTGTTGTGTATTAGAATACAGGTGGATCCTCATTATAAGGAAATCCTCGA